>CAUYON010048804.1:0-13494 GCA_963573935.1 Arctocebus calabarensis
TTTTTTTTTTTTTTGAGACAGAGCCTCAAGCTGTCACCCTGGATAGAGTGCTGTGGCATCACAGCTCACAGCAACCTCCAATTCCTGGGCTCAAGTGAGTCTCTTGCCTCTGCCTCCCAAGTAGCTGGGACTACAGGTGCCACAACACCTGGCCATTTTTGGGTTGCAGCCGTCATTGTTGTTTGGCAGGCCCGGGCTGGATTCGAACCCGCCAGCTCAGGTGTACGTGGCTGGCGCCTTAGCTGGTTGAGCCACAGGCGCTGAGCCAGTTCCATTCTCTATGCTGGAATGAGGACTAACAGGGCAATCTCCAGATCCAGCACTCACTAATCCTTGCAAAAGTAACCAGTTACCACTTGGAAACTTCACTTTGCTTAGAATCATCTGAACAACATTTAATGTTATCTAAATATCTGGATGTTTATTTTTGGTAGAAGCCAAGAAAATGAAGAAAGAACAGTGAGGAAAGAACATTCTCTACAAAAGTTAGGGAGATACTAAAATCCTTTAATTGCAATGGCCTTCAGGTAGGTATGATCTTAAATACTCCCCCACCCCCAATAAAAAATATAATTTTTCTGTGGCATTTTTTCTTTCTTCAAAAAAATTTTTTTATTCTAGTTTACTTAAAATATAAATAAATTAGGACAGTAATGCTTAAGTAAATGTCGGTAAAAAATATTTTAGGGTAAGGATAACTGAAATTACTATATAGTAGGAAAATGTGCATCCTTCCTCATTCTTAGCCCAAACTTGATCAATTTTATTCGTAAAACTGAAAGTATCATCTTCAAAAGTGGCAGATGAGAATTAAGAGAAACTTGATAGTACAGTAAAATGAGTGTAATGTAGGAAAAAATAATAAACATTGTTTAGGAGCAAATCAATTTACTCAAGAGTAATATTCATCAAGTCACCACTAATTTTCTTTAAAAAAAACTTAGTAACAGATATACACACGTATGGCAGAGACAGACACTAATGACTCTCTGGCCATGTATGGGAAGCATAAGGACATAAGACTAGATTCTTTCATTAGAGAGATGATGAAAGAAGGCTTTTTTTTTAGATTTCAGGTTAACATGAGAGTACAAATAACCAGGTCACAATATTTAAATTTGTTAGGCAGAGTCCACCTTGCAGCTGTATCCCGCACCCCAGAGGTGTATCATACATCCCTACGTTGTATCCATTAAGCGGGAGTACCCCCATGCCCCCTTTTCCCAACTTGAACTGAGTTCTTCTCTTCTGTGGTCATGAATTACGTCATCTACTGGCTTCATATCAGTGTTAAGTATGTTGGATATTTGGTTTTCCATTCTTGTGATACTTTACTAAGAAGAATGTGTTTCAACTCCATCCAAGTTAATACAAAAGATGTAAAGTTACTATCTTTTTATGGCTGAATAGTATTCCATGGTATACATACATCAGTTTGTTAATTCATTCCTGGGTTGGTGGCATTTAGGTTGTTTCCACATCTTGGCAATTTTAAATTGAGCTGCAATAATCAATCTAGTACATATGCCCTTATAATATAAAAATTTTTTTTCTTCTTCTGGGTAGATGCCTAGTAGTTGGACGGTGGGGTCAAATGGGAGGTCTAATTTGAGGAAAGAAGACTTTTTGTGCCAAATCTGAAGAACCAAATCCATTTAGAAGTCAGACGGGGCCACCTGAAAAGTAGCTTCTAGTCTTAGAACGCAGCATCACCAAAGATCCCTGACCCTGCCAGCCTTAAGAAGCTCCACAGGATACAGACTGGACTGTCTGGATCTCCTTTTACATCCAAACTTCAAGCATTCGTGCCTAAATCCCCATTAAGAGGAGCCTCTGGACCCTGTACCTGTAACCTTTTTGCAAGGCTGCAGAACGCTCTCTGGACACATCACAGGGCATCCTCCAGGGAGCCGAGGTGCTTCCCTCTCATCACACACGGACATGCTACTGCAGCCACAAAACACTCCAAGGAAGAAGTGGTGGGCAACTTCTTAATTATCTTAGGACACCTCCTCCCTAAGAATCTCACCAAATAACTAGAAAAAATTTAACCCAGAAAAGTCATCACCACTCCAGACAGACTTCTCATCCCCTCTTCTGAGAGATGACCTGGGAGACTCTGTCTACGTGATAAAATAACCTTTGTTCCCAGGGAAGTTCTGCCTCTCCCCACCCTCCAGAAGGAGAGAGGAGTGGGGAGGAAGGGGAGGAAGAGGAGGAAATGAAGATGAAGAAAGGAACAGATTATGTTCAGTAAAAGTCTCTAGATACCAAATTCTGTAGCATGGCTATCATCATCCCCAGGGCTCAGAATCACAGAGGGTACTGAAATGAACCGCATTAACTTAGGATACATTCCTAAGAAGTAAAGGTGGGTTTTTTTTTTAAATATCAATTTGCTTCAAGATAAAATAGTCCTCATGGACCTACTGAGTCTGAAAACCCACCGACATTGTAACGACATGCAGGGGGCTTCTGCTCTGTCTCTTCTACAGGAAATGCTGCCCAGGCCGCAAGGGGCTTTCTCTCCCTCCCAAGGCAGCTAGATATGGAAGGGCTGCTGCTGCCTCGGGTGCAGTGGAACCGTGAGCAAGCACTAACCTATGGACCCAGCAAGGGGGCTGAGAATGGAGCCTCCGTCTAAAAGAGGAATCGAGTCAGGACTCAAATGGGAGCCTTAAACACTAAGCATGCTTAAGAGTCCTGCGGAAACTTCTCTGGTCTCAAAAATGATATAACAGAAAACAATCACCATGGGGCCTCGTTTAGAAAGCTCTACAAAATACCAGGAGAACAGTGTTGATTTACTGACAGAAGAAGTTCCTGGTTTTAGTAAAGCACAAAGGAAATAGTTTCTGCAAAACAAAAACAGGATTTGAAAAGAGAAGAAAACAATGTAGGGAATCACGGGCAAATACAGATGCTGCTGTCGGAACCCACGTTAGTGGCTGAGAATAGGAGACCTCGCAGAGTAAGAAGGGAGCTACAGCCCTAGAGAAACATGTGTAGATGTCAAGGAATGTGTCAGTTGTTAGGATATTAAAATACTTCCATCCTGGCTGGTGACAGTCACCATCCCACCATGTAGCGGGATCTTGGGACCTTCCCTCGGACCCAGCATGTAAGGGTGACTCCCAGCACAGAAAGGAGCCCCCAGGACCCTGCTCCAGCACTAAGTCCTCTGTTTCATCTGTCCAATGCAATGCTGTTAATATTTTGAATATTTTGGATATCCATTAAATATTTTGAATATCATCCTTTGGATATATCCTTATGGATATAACATAAGATTAATAAATATTGGCTCAGCACCTGTGGCTCAACGGGCTAAGGCGCCAGCCACGTACACCTGAGCTGGCGGGATCAAATCCAGCCTGGGCCCGGCAAACAACAATGACGGCTGCAACCAAAAAAAAAAAAAAAAAAAAAAAAAATGGCCAGGCATTGTGGCCTGTGCCTGTGGTCCCAGCTACTTGGGAGGCGGAGGCAGGAGACTCGCTTGAGCCCAGGAATGGGAGGTTGCTGTGAGCTGTGATGCTACAGCACTCTATCCAGGGTGACAGCTTGAGGCTCTGTCTCAAAAAAAAAAAAATACTATATTTGTATTTGTTCCCCTTTTTTTTTTTGGCAGTTTTTGGCTGGGGCTGGGTTTGAATCCACCACCTCTGGTATATGGGGCCGGAGCCCTAATCCTTTGAGCTACAGGCGCTGCCCCCATTTTGTTTTTTTTACTTCAAAATAAGATATGTGCAGTGTGCATAGGAATTTGTTCATAGTTTTTTTTTAAAACTATAATCTAGCCCTCAAATGGTCTGAGGGACAGTGAACTGGCCTCCTGTTTAAAAATTCTGAGACCCCTGGTTTAGGTGAAGATAGCTAGTTAACTACTGAACGGTGAGTTGAGATGATGAAATCCAAATCTCTTCTAAACAAAATGATTCTAGAAAAAAAAAATTAAAAAAGATAAAATAGAAAGTTCTTAAATAAAAGCCAAGAATCACAATTATTTCATTACCAAACAGATTAAGGAAATTTTATGCAACAGTCTTAGTGAAAGTTTTTCAGAAATATGAAAAAGAAGAGAAGTTCAGCTCATTTTAGGAGAATACGGGATACTAGAGTAAAGAGGAAAATTATAGGCCAATCTCACAAACATATGTATTAAAATTCTCCAAAGAACTTATTTTATGAGGTTCTCTTTCACTAATAAAAAGTAAAACAGTAAGTGAAGTATGCCTATAAAACTATAGGTTGTACAGGTAAAAAAAAATGACCTTGGAAACATCAAAATTCAAAATTATATAGAAACCTAACAGTGTTTCTTTGGAAAGAATAATAAAAATTCAGGCAATTCAAATCAAGAGAAAATAGGAAAAATATGTATACAAAATTAGAAAGAATATGAAATTACCAAAGAAATGAAAGAGAGAGTTCCATGCATAGATATGTTAACAAATCTGAACTTCTCTAGACCATGGAAAATTTTCTGATAAAGAATTATCAAAATTTGCTCAGCATATAAGATGAAAAGTTACAAAGATCACTAAGAAACTAAAAATGTTATCCAATTATTACTGCCTGTGAACTTTAATAAAATCTTAAGGCTCTCCTCCCCAGCAGATGACAAAATAGGCCCCCTCTTAGGCAAAGCGATACCCTCAAATTGAGTTGTGGCCATGAGAAGGGGGTCAGATCTGCCTCACCATGCCTCTCCTCCCCTTTAGAGATGTCTTTTGTAACTCATCAACAGGCCTAAGACTATGCAAGACATACCTACAAGTCCCCAATATGTATATCCGATCACTTGATTCTAAGAATGGTTGGTGGGTTATCTATAACAGACTTCTTTATTTTAATTTAAAGAATTCCATGCCTTTAGAAAAAGCTTCAATTCTTTAACCTATTACAAATCAAAAACTCTTTAAACCTACCTAATACCCATAAGCCCTACCCCCTTTTGAGCTGTCTCGCTTTTTCAGGTAAAACCCACATGTATTATTTACGACTTCAAGTCCAATAACTTTCCTCTTAAAATGTAACCCAATCACAGTTAGTCCACTTGCTCGAGGCTTCTTGGTCATGGGCCCAGGTTCAAATTCAGTTCATAATAAAACCTCTTCAAATTACTTTACCGAGTTGGGCTTCTTTCTGTGGATATCCCTCACAAATCCATCAGAACTTTCAATGATAAGGTAACTCCACACAATAGATACTTACTCCACAATGCTGCTACTACTACTGCTTCGATAAGGGGGTCTAAAAATAATTAAATGACCTCTGTATGTTTTTTATAATCCTCCCCCTCTCCTGTTTTGGATTCTCAAGCCACGGGAGCTTGATGATCTTTCTAGGTTGCTCCCCCCAAATAATGGAATTTCTGGCTGGGAAAAGAGTGAAGATTCCAAAGGCCCCTCAAGAGACTTCCTGAGGCCAAGACTTACCATTGTCACTGACAGGCCTCTCCTGAAAAGTGTAGCCCCTTTACACTCTATTGGTTACCGAGAAAGATTAAAACCAGTTTCTCTCATTCTTCCAAAAAGATATCTTTTAGTACTTAAAAAATTCCTTTTTTTCCTTGGCAATTCTCGTTGCCTCAGTAGATGGGTGTCTGTGTAGTGAGCAACTGGACCTAGGCCAAAACCTCCTTGCAGTTTGAAAACTACTACTAATAGTAAAAATTCCAGCCACTGGTGCATCTACCCCGCTTGGTAATCTAGCCATAGGATTACTCATACTACCTCAGTTTTACACACATCAGAGGAAAGTGAGGGGCAAACAGGTTAATTTGCCCAGAGCCAACCACACAGCTAGAAAGTGGTGGAGCAGAGACTTGAATGGAGGCTGTGTTCCCAACCTCTCTGATAAACCACCAGTTACAAAGAAAGGCTGAAGTCTCTAACAATTCAACACAGCCTGATAACAAAACATTTATACGTTTTTTTCTTCCTTTTTAAATGATCAGAAACATCTTTAATAATCAGATAATTTGCATTGCACTTTCTGGGTGCCAGGCCCTGGTCTAGCAAGTTACAGGATGTTGTTGCGTTTAATCTTGATTACAATCTTATGAGAGAGTTATACTTTCATTGTTCCCTGGGACAGATAAACAGAGGTACTAAGAGGTGCTCAATGACATGTCTGAGATCACACAGCCAGCAGGTGGCAGAGCAGGACGCAAACCCCGGCTGTTCACAGTTGGTACACCTTGCTACATTAAACACCACAAAACAGGGTGAAGACAGCACTGATTGCAACTTATTAGTTAATTATAAATTACTGCTTTATAGAAAACCAGATATGGAAATTAATGCACAACTTATGGAATAGGTCACTGCAGGCCAGTTATTAGGTGGCATTCTCAAATTTTATATAGTGATCTAAACAAAACTAGGTACAGAAAAAGCAAAATCCCCAGGATCAATCATTAAAATCATAATCAGATGGATACCTTCTTATAAAAAAATAAATAATTATATATTTAAATGTTTTCAATTTACACCATACCTGTCATTATGACTTCCTTGCTTAATTAAACTACTACATTTTTATAAAGACATGAGACAAATTACTTTCTCCAATGCAACTTAAAACGTGTTCAAATAATTTTCTTTGATTTTTGTGATATTAAATTAAGACTATATTCTATTTGGAATCCAAAACACATTGTGAATTGAGTTTTAAACATTAAGAAGCAAATGATACCAATGATACTAAAGAGAATGTATGACAAAGTCCAACGAGGAGATCTCACTAAACTTTATGTACAACAAGTAATGATATGTGAGACTGTTAACACAGGCTACAAATGAGTAACATACTATATTCATCCTGAACAATAAAAATTTACTGCCTGCAAAAAAGAATAAGCCAACCAACTGAAGCTGCTGTATTCCGGTTCAGTGTTTGGTTGCTGAGTATCAGTAGTGACACCCGATGGGAGTCTGAGAACATTAGGGCTACCTCTGGCTTCATGCGGCGTCCTCATTTCACTTTCCGTTCTCTCCTCAAAGTCGTCTTTGACATCATCAGCGTGCTGGTCCCTGAGAAAAATACAAGTTTCAATAGTTTATAAGAGAAATATTTTTTCAAAATGGTTTAGAACTGCACCTCAGCAACGTTGTTTTCTTAATTTGAAAATAAATGTTACCAAAAATGTTAGAAAGGACATGAAGTTCTACTATAAAGCAGTTAAAATAATAACATCTATAAATGCCCATTTTCCTCACTAGCAATTTTCATGTACCATTCTGAAAGAAAATTTTAAAGCAAGGAATAATAATCAGATGAAGTATTGTGGGCTGGGCACAGGCCTCACGCCTGTAATACTAGCACTCTGGGAGGCCAGGGTGGGAGGACGGCTGGAGCTCAGGATTTCCAGACCAGCTTGAGGAAGAGTTGTCTCTACTAAAAATATGAAAAATTAGCCGGGCGTCGGGGGTGCCTGTAGTCCCAGCTACTAGGGAGGTTGAGGCAGAAAGATCACTTGAGTTCACGAGTTTGAAGCTAGGCTAATGCCACAGCACTCTAGCCTGGGGCAACAGAATAATCTATGTTAAAAAAAGAAGAACTATTCTTGCAAATATAGCTTCTGAATAATTCAAGTACAATTTGGGACATGCATCATGATAAATTTTACTTGTACTCTTTGATAAAACTTCTATTTAAAGAAAAGAAAATGTTTTGAAAGTCCATTTTATTAAACCACTATGTAATATTCAATACTGGGGCTTGGGGCTGAGCCTAAGCTTGGCCCAGGGGAATCCACTGCATTCTATTACAGGAAGCTTCCCCTGGCTTAATCAGGTCACATCCACAGCCTGAACTGATTCTACCTCCTTTGGACCAGGAATGACCTAATGCTAAACTCAACATCACAGAGAAGTTGTAGAAACATTACAATATTAATTGACAGTGTTACCTCTTAAGCCAGGAACAGGAATGGCTTTTATTAAAAAAAAGAACCAGTTACAGGCTACTTCTACTTCTCTTAAAGTGAAATTTCAGGGATTTAAAAATTTTCAATACAATGCATCCCATTCTCAGCGTTCAAAATTAACTACATTTTGCAGTTTCATCTTACCAAATATGCTTTCTGGCCTAACCGCTTAAATGCTTAACACTCTACATTTATGATACTCTGCTGTTTCATATGTGTTTTTCTCCTACAAATATATTTGAGTCTCATAAAGACCCAGATCATACTTCTCCTGTTAAGTTTTAATTACAGGGCAAATATATCTGAAACAAAATATTCTACCAAAATATAAAAGGAGCTCTACAGATTTAATTACAAAGGCATCAGTTTATTCTCCATTTGAAATTATAGTAACAGAATGATACTTCCATAGTAAGCATACAATAAATAAATAAATAATAATCTTCTAGAAAGATCATTTTCAAGGGCAAAAGAGAAATTTCATCTGAACCTGAGCTCACTGGTTCAGTTCATATACTAAAAACAACTTGTCACAACTGCTGAAGAATACCTGCTTGAGAATGGGAGGAATCACTCTTGTTATGCAATAAAAAATATTTTTCCAAGAGAAACCAAAAAAATATTTTTCCAAGAGGAAGCAATTAAGTGGCTATAGGGCAGTGGTTCTCAATCTGTGGGTCGCAACCCCTCTGTAACAATGAAAATACATCCTGCATATCAGGTATTTACATTACGATTCATAACAGTAGCAAAATTATAGTTATGAAGTAGCAACTAAAATAATTTTATGTTTGGGGTCACCACAACATGAGGAACTGTAGTGAAGGGTCAGGGCATGAGGAGGCACTAGGAAGGTTGAGAACCACTGTTATAGGGGCTTATACACCATAGAAAGTAGGAGGATGGAACTACAGTAAAAACAACTATAAGAGTATTACTGATAATTGGAGAAAGGACATTAGTTGAAGTGTTGGTAAAAAATTTTGTCCTTCCTATAAAAAGAGAGCTAATTATACTTGGTAGTTAAGTTAAAATTAGCTTACTATGCTAAATTAACTTCTATGAACTTCCAAATTTGTTTTATGTTAAAGTGGAAATAATATTATTGAACCTACAAATTCTATCTCAGTAAGTACTGTGATGAATGAATAAAGTTGTTTGTCAATGGCTATTTTTATTATGTATTATAAATAGTAATTCACTGCAGTCATGTAATTTAAAATTGGCATTACCCAAAGAAAATAAATCTCCAAGTAGATATTGTGGCTTTCTCAAAACTGTTAACAGTGATTTGATTTTAAAAAGAGAAAGAGACAAAGTGAAATCAATAGACAAAATTAAGTCATAATATTTTTTGTATATTTGTTTTCATGATACAAATTCTCCACTGATAATCATTAGTTACCTTTTGTGGTTTTAATAAAGCATACTATCCTTTTAAAGTAAACATTGTTAAAATGAAGGCATATACCACTTCTGCATGGGAACAGTTCCTTTGTACTCTTATTTTCTAATACAATGCCAGAGACTTATTTCCCAAAATTTAAGAAAAAGACCACTTTCTAAGAGAGAACAGAGATAGAAAATCTATGACCCCAAAGCTTTCTGCATGTCCATATCTGCCACAATCCATCCCAAAAGAGAAGCAAAGGGGAGCTATGTACTCTCACATCTTACGTTGCTTCGCTATAGAAGCATGTTCAGTTTTCACTTTCCTAATTTTAGCTCATGAAAATTTCATTTCATTAAAGGGGACCCATGCAAACCTGGAAATACGTAACCTTCGATACTTATTCAAACTTGGAATTGTGTGTGTTTACCAAACACAATTCAAATGAATAACTCTACAAGAAATGTCTATTGAATGTTTTATTTCAGATTAATGTATTGATTCTGTAAATTCCTTAAAAGCAAAAGTGACTAAGCCCCTTGCATGTTGCTTCCTTTAGCTAGAAAAGTGGGAAGGTGGAAGAAGGGGCCAATCTGTGCTGTCTGTTAGAACGGGCTTTATGAAATAGATGGGTGAGGAGACCCACTGGAGGGGGCAGAGCACACCAGGGATGTGGAAGGAGTTAGCATTGATATGAAAAGTCAGCATTCAAAATAATGCAGCACAAGGCGAAGACTGCCTAAGCTCTTTATAAGTCCAGAATTTCATAACACTCCTTGGAGGAAAGTCCTATTATTATAACCACTGAGACATACAGAAGATAAGCCCAAATTCACAGGTGCAAGTACAGCACCAGGTCTTTCTGACACCAAAATCCATGAATGGATTTAATTACTCTTGGGTTTTTATACTTACATTTTTCCAAAATAAAGTATCCTTGTTATATGAAGTTAAAGGGAACAACAGAATGAAGAATTTGATTTCATATTCTTATTTTTCTCGTATTTTGTTTAAAATAATTTTTTTTTTTCTCAGTTGGACAACAATTATTTCCTTCTCCTATGAAGTTACAAATTTCATTACACTATTTCGGTTGAGTAGGTATTGTGATGAGTTTCTTTCTGCATGCAAAAAATGAAATCCTTGCTCTAGAATGTCAACTTCCTAACTTCCAAAGAAAAAAGTTATTCTCGCTACTCAGTCTTCTAATTACAGACAAAATATGATTATATGAGGATGTTAAAACTCTGGGATAATATTACAACACAATGTGAAATATACTATAAGATATATCTCTCGCCAGATTTTAAAGAATGATTAGCGCTATTTTTATACTCTATTTTATAATATTGCTCATCATAAAAACTTCTGGGCCTGCTCTCCCTGGTCAACATTTTTCATCATCACCAACTTCGTTCTGGAAAGGGGTACAAGCTGTTGAAGCACGAGTGTGTGAACGTTGACATGCAGAACGCAGCCCGGCAACAGTGATTACACACACGGTCTTTGAAAGAGCACAGACTTGGTTCAAACTTCAGCTCTGTGGCTTGGACCAATTTTACACCTGCAGCATGTACTTCCTTAACTACTCTAATTCACAGTTGTGTCATCAGTAAAGAAAAGATTATCAATCCTTTATGTCATGTGGCACGTCGAATAAAATAACATGTAGAAAGGACTTGACACAGAGCCAGGCATTTAAGAAGCATGATGCAAGGCAGCTGTTCCTATTGATGAATTACTTATATTTTAAGGTAAAATTATCTACTGATATGTTGTCTGTAAGTAACCTGCTTTCTCCAAATATTAAAATAGCTTTCACTTGTTTATTTACTTTTTATCTACCTTCCCAAGGCTGGAAATAAAACAACTGTTAAAGTAATGGTTCTGAGCACAGACTGTAGTTGGACTGCTCGGGACAGCCCAGGTTTGCGTCTCACTAGCTGTCGGGGCTGTAACCGAGAGCAGTTCTACACTTGTAGAGTAAGGATGTGGAAATAGCACCTATGTGACACAAAGTGTTACAGGGATCAAATGCACTACTGTAGGGAAAAGCACCTAGGATATAGCAATTCCTCCTGGGATATCAGAATTTTCAAGAACTGATTTATTTTAAACATTTGTTTGGCCTGAACAGAAATACAATCGTAGTGAAATCTTACTCATGAACGCTCAGCTTTGAATTAAGACAGGGGAATCCACTTGAATGGAAAAAACGTATTCTTTATGAGTCAGCATTCTCTTCGTCTATAATTACGTGTCACGGTTTAGACGTCTTACAATCTTATTCTAATTATGCTTTGTGGTAAATATTAGGGAATCAAACATTTGAAGGGTAAATGTGTGGCTACAGGGTGGCAATTGACACCTGCAGCTGTGTTTCTTCAAGTTTACTTATTTTCCCTATAAAAACAATCCTTAAGTAATTATGTTTCAACCAGTCTATTAAAAGCAATATTGAAAAAAACATATGAAACAATGAGTTATTCTGCCTCAGTTCAGGCATTTATTGATTTCAGCGGCCTAAGTCCAGCAGGAAGGAAGTGGCAAGAGAGTGTGCAGTGTCAGTGGAAACGCTTGCACGCAGGTCAGGAGTGTGGATTAACAGTCACCACCCACCAGCGGCATCACCTGACATCACCTTCAGTGCAAAAGTTCACTCATCAATTTGGCTGGGCTTAAAATAACTCTACTCCTCTCCTTCCAAAATTGTTAATTCTCATCCCATACAAGCCTTATAGGAACTGACAAAGACGTACTCTCTAGTCACAAGGGAGGACACTCAATTCTAGGAAAAGCTGTAAAAAATTCAAGTTTTTCTGTTTTGAACATCAAAAGGATGTCTCTTTGTAGTCTCTTAGTTTTTGTTTTTCTTTTTTTAAATTTCTGGGCTGCCACTCACTCAAAGGCAAAAGATCATTGAATGAGAATCTCAGAGGTTACACTTCACAGGAACTTCAACAGAATGTTCAAATCACCCCGCAAAGGGCCAACTACAAATGAACAGCTTCAGGGCAAGGAGGCAGCCACCTTCAACGGGATTCAGAGAAGATGGCAAATAAAGCCTGTGGAAATAAAACTTTCACATCTATGTTTAACATTCTAATAGAGAGTTTTTAAAATCAAATTCCTTTTGAGGTGATATAATAGCAATGGTTTTACTGAATGGTGTCTTCATAAACATGGCCCACAAGTGCTAAACATGGTTTACCATTTATCTCATGAATAAAAAACATTTTGCTCAATAAGCCTACTAAATTATAATTTAGCATAAGGTACACATGCTAGGGAAAGAATATAATGAAAGGAGTAAATACCATGGGTATTATCCAGGTACCAAGGAAAAATCCTTCAGAAAAACTCATTCAGCAATTAATCAATATTTTTATGAAATGAAAAGTGCTAACCCATAAGGTGAGGTTTGGGAACCAAGGACGATGTCTTAGAAGAGTGAGACTGCATTACTTCTTTGTTGTTGCTGTAGAAAGAGAACAGATATTGCTCTTCTACTCTCTATAAAAGAGTCTTCTGAGTTAAGAATTGATGATATTCAAGGAGATAAAATAAGATCTTGTTAGGATATTGTTCCAGCAACTTCACAGGCATATAAGAATAACACAGTCATCTTTTCCTTACACCCTGAGTGGTTGCCTTGGTGTCACAGTGGTTGGCATTAGAACCGTGAGTGTTTTAACTGAAATCCAGCTTCTCTTGAGTGCACCCCAACAAATACATAGATTTGACTCAGATTCCCAAGAGCTGGAATATTTAAAAACTTCCACAGCTCCTGATTCATACCTGGTAGCCCACAAACAAAAAGGGAGAAGTTTACAGAAGCCAGAGAATGCCTGATCATTGGCTTCTCTTCTCCAATATTTAACAGTAAGCTGATCCTGAAGCCTTAGGAGACAAAAGCAAGTTCCCAAAGATTACTAATCAACTTTTGTAATCTTTTAGAATTTCCAACTCTAAATTTTTTTTTTTTATTAAATTATAGCTGTGTACAATAATGCAATCATGGGGTACAAAGTGCTGATTCCATATACAGTCTGAAATATTTCAACCAAACTGGTTAACTTAGCCTTCATGGCATTTTCTTAGTTACTGTGTTCAAACCCTTATACTCTACAATTACCTGCACCCTTCTAAGATGCACCCTAGGTGTGGA
>CAUYON010048806.1:0-29685 GCA_963573935.1 Arctocebus calabarensis
CATTGTATTCTTAACACAATAATCAAATACATGAGGCGAAAGCTATGTTGAATGGTTTGATGTAAGCACATCAGATTGTATAAAAAAAATCGACACATTGTACCCCACATAAGCAAAAATGTATTCATGATCTATGTGTATTTGAATTAATAAAAAATAAATAAAAAATAAAGAATAGAAATTGATAGTTGCCCCTGGAGATACCCTGTAGCCCCAAACACTTTGGCCTGAAGGCTGTGACTTTCTTTCATTATCTTTCCCCTGAACTATTCTTTGATTTGTAGCTTAGCACTCCCCTGTTCTTCAACCTGACAACTTTCTTTCGCTAAATAATGAACTCCCTCTATAATTGAAGCAGGAAGCTGTTACTTTTTCACTTTTCAGCTTGTAAATACATGCTCCCGATTTTCTAAATAAATACAGCCTTAAGTGCTGGGCTCGGGATGGTGCCTGTTAGCCTTGCCAGAGTCTGGCATGGTGTCGTCTTTCACAGGTCAGAACACTATCTTTGTGTCTGTCTGTAATTGTCTCAGCCCTTCTCTTCTTCTATCTGACAGCCCCTGGAGAGTTGGGTAAGGAGGAACGCCCAGTAGGCTGCTGTGGCTCAGTTCCTCACTTGCTGGAAAATTTAGGAAGTTTTTACATAGAGTTCTTCCCCTGAATTTTTTTTTGATTACTTTTTCTCCTTTTTTCTGATATTCATATGGCATGTATGTTGTTTCATTGGTGTGTTTATGGATCCCACTTTTCTCTAAGGTTCTGTTCATTTCTTTCTTTTTAACCTATGTTCTTCAGATTCCATGATTTTTTTCAATTTATCTTCGAGTTCACCAATTTTTATTATTTCCATTTCAAATCTTCTACTGATTCCCTTAGTAAATTTTTATTTCTTTCTGTAATTTTCAGTTGTAGAATTTCAATTTCCCTTAGTAAATTTTTATTTCATTTATTGTAATTTTCAGTTATAGAATTTCAATGAAATTTTTATTTCATTTGCTGTAATGTTCAGTTGTTCATATAAAGATCTGATAATTAAGTTCATCAACTTGCCACTGGGCACCGACATTGGCAGCACTGTGCAAACAACTCGGTAAGATTTCAGAACCTTGGTATATCAGTGTCTGTCAGCTGTGATCATGTCAACATGTGGCAGTGTCTTGCTGAGTGGCACTCATTACTGTTCCAGTGTATTTTGCATGCTGTTGTGAGAATGTCAGGGCTTGAATTACAACAGTGAAAACATTATATTTCTTGTTAAATTTGGCAAGAGCAAAAGTGAAATCAGGGACATGTTAGTCCAAGTTTATGGGGATAATGCTGTGAAGAAATGGCAGTGTACAGGTGGATTAAGTATTTTTCCAAAGTGAGAGAAAGTGTCACTGATGAAAAGAGGTCAGGGCGGCCTGCAAGGAACAAAGCTGGCAAAAAAACATTGGAAAAACTCATTAAATTGTGGATCAAAATCATTGGCTGAGTCTCAGAAGCATAGCAGACCAAATAAACACTAATAGAGAAACAGCAAAATCTTATCTGAAAATCTTATCATGAGAAAGGTGTATGGAAAAATAGGCTCTTGCATCACGACAATGCACAGGCTCATACAGCTCTGTCTGTGAGGGAGGTTTCAGCCAGTAAAAAAAATAACTATATTGGAAAACACTCCCTACTCACCTGATCTGGGCCCCAATAACTTTTTTCTTTACCAAAAGATAAAGAAAATATGGAATGGAAGACATTTTGATGACACTCATTACATCAAGGATTATATGATGATAGCTCCGATGGCCATTCAACAAAAAGAGTTCCAAAATTGCTTTGAAGGTGGTGGCATCAGTGCATAGCCTCACCATAAAGTAGTAGGGGGAGTACTTCAAAGGTGACGGTAATGGTGTTGAGCAATGAGGTATGTAGCAGTTTTTCTAGGATGAGTTCACAAATGTAATTTTCATACCTTGTACATAAAGACTGGAAATTATCTGGCCAGATATATCCATTTTTTTATAATATGTAGTCGGATATTCCATGGGGTGATACTTTCCAGACACCTCTTATACAGTATTATAGTATATCATCTATCTATATGTACATAACTTCTGTCTCCTTTTTATATTCTCTATTTGATGAGACACTATATTGAAAGCTCCCTTTTGTTCTTTAAGCACAGTTTCCTTTCTTTATTTGGATTTGTGTACACACACATGCCTATATAGATCATCACTACTTTGAAGTGTTTGTCTTCAAATTACAACCTCTAGCAGCTCTCACAGGCAGTCTCTGGTCTCCGATTTTTTCTCTATGTATGAATTATACTTCCCTGTTTCTCTGTATGTCTTATAATTATTATAAAGGATTCATGGTTTTAGATAAAATAGGGTAGCAACTCTGGAAACTGTTCTTCACTTCCCCATTCAGGGTTTGTTACTGTTAATTGGATTTTCTTTGTCTGTTTACTGTCTTCATTGATTATTTTAGTGGCCTCTAATCCCTCCCGCTGTGTAGAGACTCTACTGTCACCCCTGACACGGTGCAGCCTGGGGACGTTCAAGGTTAGCCTGACATGCATTGGGCTTTGTGCAGTCCTCTTTGCTTCTCTCTTTCCCTCACATTTAGCTGGTTAGACTCCATCCATTTTGCAGAATTATTGTTGTATTGTTTTCAACAATGCCCTGGAGTATATACTGTTCCTGAGAATAATCCACCTACTTCAAGGCTTCTTCACAGAGTTAGTGTTTGGAGACATTTAAACTTTGTTCTGATCTTAAGAGAGCTCTTCTTAGCTGACTCTGTATCTGGTTCTCTGTAGGAAACTTGCCTGAATTATTTTATTTTATTTTATTTTATTTTATTTTACATCTCTAGTAAATCTACCAGTCTTGCCTTAAATTGATTTTCACTACAACTTCCATTGTTTTGATACTATTTTAGACTTGAACTTCCCCATAATCTATTGCATATGAAATCAGTTCTTTTTGGAAAAGCTTGGTATGCCTCCCCAGGACAAATTCCTTAAGCCTTGGCTCTAGAGCTAGGGGGGAGACAGTGGCATGAGTTTCTCTGATTGACACCCCCTTTGTGAGTGAGGTATGGAGTGGGGTATGGAGGGCAGGAATATGCAACTCGTAGTCACCTGGGATTGCTTCCTCCATTGCGGAATCTCTACTCTACAAAAGAGCTTGTTCTTGTGTGATCAGGATCACAGTTTTCTCTATACCCCACATCCAAAGTAGAGTTTCAATTCAATGACTTGGCTGAGTGAAGGAGAGCAGACTTCCTACCTCTTAGCTCTACTCTCCTGGAAGTTAGCTTCTGCATCAGATTGCTGAGGCAGAATGGTAACTGCTGACATCCTGCCCCTCCCGGCAGGTAACGATGTAAAAACTAGGTTATATTGTTTGTAGTTTTGTATTTGTTAGGTAAATTCCAAGAAGTAGTTGCTCCCTTCATCCGGGAGGTGTGCCATAGACCCCTACCCTGTGCCCTTCAGGTGAGAGCTCATCACTCCTCCTCCCTCTCTTCTCCCCCACTTGGGTTTAATTGTGTTTTCTCTTCTCCCCCACTTGGGTTTAATTGTGTTTTCTCTTGTGTGTGCATGTGGCTGCTCATCTGCAGTTTCTTATTAGTATTGAGTACATTGGATACTTGCTTTTCCATTTTTTGTGATACTTTACTAAGAATACAAAAATGTAAAGTTTCTATCTTTTTTATGGCTGAATAGTATTCCGTGGTATACGTATATCACAGTTTATTAATTCATTCATGAGTTGATAGGCATTTGGTTCTTTCCACATCTTCGCTATTGTGATTTGAGCTATGATAAACATTCTAGTGCAAATGTCCTTGTGGTAAAATGGTATCTGGGTAGATACCTAGTAGTGGGTAGATACCTAGTAATGGGATCATGGTGTCAAATAGAAGATCTACTTTTAGCTCTTTAAGGATTATCCGTACTTCTTTCTATAGAGGTTGTATTAGTTTGCAATCCCACCAACTGTGTAAGATCCACTCACGTTGAATAAAAGAGTTAAATTTAAGACATGAAATGATAAAAATTGTAAATGAAAGTGTGGGGAAAACTTGTGATAATAATAGCCTAAGAACAAATTTTATGAAGAAGATCTTACTGGCAATTGAAGCAAAATCAGAATTAAATAAATGGAGTTCAGCACCTGTATCTCGGTGGTTAGAGAACCAGCCACCTACACTAGGAGTTGGCAGGTTTGAACCTGGCCTGGGATGACTAAACAACAATGACAACTACTCAAAAAAAATAGCTGGGCATTGCAGAAGACGTTTGTAGTCCCAGCTACTTGGGAGGCTGAGGCAAGAGAATCACTTAAGCCTAAGAGTTTGAAGTTTCTGTGAGCTGTGACAACACAGCATCCTACTGAGGGCAACATAATGAGACTCTGTCTCAAAGAATAAATAAATACATGGGATATGATGAACTTAGAAAGCTTAACCTAAGCTCACAATAACTACGGCAAATAGACAAAACTTCCAAAGGGATTAAGATATTCGTATGGTACAAATCTGACAAAAAGCTGATAACTACAGAGAACTCAAACTAATCAACAAGGAAAGTGCAAATAATCCCATTTATCAGTAGGCAAGAGACATAAGCAGAACCTTCTCCAAAGAAGAGAGTTGAATGGCCAACAAACACATAAAAAAAAATGCTCATTGTCCCTAGTCATCAGAGAGATGCAAACAAAGCCACCTTGAGATATCACTCAACTCCAGGGAGAATAACCCCCATCACAAATTCCCCAAGTTGTAGATGTTGGCGTGGATGTGGAGAGAGGGAACACTTAGTCTGTGTTCTTGAATAAATGTGTGTTCTCTTGCTGTATGACCTTAGGAAAATTTCCAGAAACATTAAGTTGTTTTAAATATATCTTTCGATAGTTCCTTCAGGTAATATGTTTGTCAAACACTTAATGTTGCGAGGCAGGAAGTTCAGATCCTGTCAAATGTTTTTTCTTTGCCAATTGATATGATTAAATAATTTTCTTTCCTTAGCTTTTTGATGTAGTATATTACATTGGTTAATATTTTAATGCTGAACCAGCCTTGAATGGCTTGATTAAATGCCACTTATGTGTATACACTCTATATATACATATTATAAATGATCCCTCACATTGTTGCATTCAATTTGCTAATATTTTATAGAGAATTTTTGTGTTCAAATTTATGGACAGATATTGATATCTTATATTTCCGTATTATAAGGGCTTCTTGTAGCTTTCGTATTGGAGTAATGCATGCCTCATAGAATAAGTGAGGAAGTATTTTCTCGGCTTTTACATGTTGGAAAGAATTGTGGAGAATTAGCGTTATTTCTTCCCTTTAAATATTGGCTAGAATTTTTCTTCTATGTGTTTAAAGTAACATTTCTTTCATTTCTCCAGTTTTCTAATGTGGAAGCTTAGGTTATTAATTGATTAATTTTATATCGTTCTTTATTTCTTGAATATATGATTAATGCTACAAATTTATCTCCAAGTATTTCTTTTTCTGCCTTCCACAAATTATAATAAGTCTTTCTATTATGATCTGAAGATCAACTCTATGTAATTTATATTTTTTTATAAGTTAAGTTTTTAGAGGGGGCAAGAATGTGGTCTATGTGGGCAACTGTGCAGAGTGTGAACTCTATTGCGGGATGAAGGATGACACGCGTGCCACTGAGATCCATGTGACTGCTGGTGCTGTTGGGCACTGATTGTCAGGACTGGAGAGGAAAGTGTCACCTCCGTGGCACAGGGAAGGAATTAACTCACGTGCAACTTAAGCCCATGGTGCTTGAGCTCAACGAAGCAACCCCTGCCATGGAGGAGGCCGCTAACTTTGAAGAGGCTGATGTGAGACTGTGGAAGACAAAACTCATATTTATGAGCACAGTGATAGGAACTCCCATAAAGTATCTGTGGGTCTTTATGAAAGTTTTGAGACACACACAAATCAAGAAAGATAAAATCTGTGCAGATGGAAAATGTGAAGGCCTCCCAGCAACACCAAAAAGCTGAGCAAAGTGAAACTCGCACGGGTGAGTCAGAAAGGACGCTGCCGCCTGTGAAATGAAGTAATGGACCCTAAGGCGGTGAGTCTCAGGACTTTTCCAGTGACCCATGTATCCAGTGATGATGATGACAACACAATGGGAAAGAGAAAAGAAGGAGAAATAAAAGAACGACAGAAACTTAGATATAAGGAAGGGAACAAAAACTAAACAGACTCACAACTTGGCCCAGCTGACATGCGAGAATTCACTAAAGCACTTTCTATAACGCAGGATTGAAGTTCACGGATCGGCTTTTGCATCCTGCAACATAAGTTCCACATTCACTTTTATACCTGATGAAATGTGCCAACCGGCAGAGCTTCATAGTCTTAATTTTCATGTTCTGGGGGTCAAATTACTAGGGTTCCAGGTGGTTCTGTGTATTTGACTATACTTCTTCCTATATTCTTAAGAGAGTTTCCAAATATAAAATAGATCACAGGTACACGAGCATCACCTTAACCATTGTTACTGTGGCCTTGCCCCAATCCCCCATGATCAGAGACCCATCACCCTGAAATATCTGAGTGGGCAAGGCCATTAGGATCCAATGAACATTATGTTTAAATTAATTTAATTTTAATTTAATCTTTGGGATTTTCAAATTATCTTGATAATTTTGGGCTCCATGGACCTTTTCTCGGGTAACATACTTGATATGGACCAATGTACATTACAACAGGGGCTTCAAGGATCAAAACCATCATAGAACCTGTTGAGGTACAAAAAAATGTTTGCTGCATTTGTTTTTAACAATTTGACTTGTTCTCCAAGCTGGAAAGAAAAAAGTGGCTCCTCACGGGGTCCCTGCAAGCCTGGCGCTGTGGTGCATTAAGACCCCTAAACACAATATTTTAAAATTCTCTTAATATTTATTTCAGAGCCAGCAGGCTGGTAATGAATCTCCTCAGATTTTATTTTTTTTGCCAGTCTTTTATTTGTCTTTCCCATTCAAATGATTATTTTTCTCAATATAGAATTATAGGGGCTTTTTTTTCCTTTCAACACTAAATATTTTCCTGTACTCTCTTCTTGCTTAGTTTCTGACCACAAGTCTATTACAATTTTTGTCTTCCCTCTGTAAATCATTGATTAGAGATAAAAAAAAAAAAAAAAAAAAGGTGATACAGGGAAGTAGGAGAAAAGTCTGGTCTCCTGGATAGGAAAGTTGAAAGGGCCCGGCAGCAAATGAGTTTTGTTTTTTTTAAAAGACAGAGTTTCAATTTTGTCACCTTCCATAGAGTGCTGTGGCATCACAGCTCACAGCAACCTCCAGCTCTTGGGCGTGGGCGATTCTTTTGCCTCATCCTCCTGAGTAGCTGGGACTATAGGCACCTGTCACAATGCCCGGCTATTTTTTGTCGCAGTTTGGCTGGGCCTGGTTTTGATCCCACCACCCTTGGTATATGGGGCCGGCGCCCTACCCACTGAGCCGCAGGTGCCAACCAGCAAATGAGTTTTGGAAACCTCGTGACTCAATTGACGGAGTGTGACCTGTTTGTCACAAAATGTGGTTTTTAGCTTGTAACGTAAAGTGGAGTAATGGTCACAGTCACAAAACAGTGCACACAGCAAAGGTCACGAACATCACAAGACTAGAGACACTACCATACAAGTGTCAGGAAAATAGCAGGGAACAGTTATGGCCAAAAAGAAAAGAAAAATAAGCGTATGCAGAAACTGAGGTCAGAAGTGTGCTGGAAGTTTAAATTGCAGGTTCGTGGGTTGCCAGACAAAGAACCAAAAGACACCAGCAGCAAACACCTTAGCTTGGGTGGGGTATACCCCTGTCTAGGAACAAACTCCGGTTTAGAAATAAACCCTCATTTAGGAAAAACTGTTTAGGAATAAACTCCCACTTAGGAATAAACCCTCGTTTAGGATTAGGAATAAACCCCCATTAAGGAATAAACCCTCATTTAGGAATAAACCCGTGTTTGGGAATGAACCCCTCCCATTTAGAAATAAACCCTCCTTTAGGAATGAACCTCTGTTTAGGAATGAACCCCTGTTTAGGAATAAACCCTCCTTTAAGACCACTCCTTGGAACAGGAGCAACCGCCTCCCCGAGGAAAGCAGCCCAGGGAAAGCCTCTGTTGCCCCCGGTGCTGCCGGCCACCTGCTCCTGTTGCCCCCGGTGCTGCCGGCCACCTGCCTTCAAGAAGACCCTTCAACACACACTGGGGAGGACCCAGGCCAGAGTCTCTCCACTGGGAATGCTCTTCCCAGTAAACAGGACCACCAGGATGAAACAGAACTGCACACAATATTCACACACTCAGAGTTTATTGAAGACCAAAGAAAGTGCTAGAAAGTCAAGACAAAGCCCAGCAGTTAGAGCGGTGGTGGAATTAGCTCACCGCCCTTTGCTCAAACTCTTACTTCTCATAAATCCTGTGAACTACATTCATCAGTTGTGACATGCTTTATCTCCAATTTTCATCTTTTTTTCTTCTTAACAATTTCTTAAATTAAATCATTACTGTGTACATTAATGCATTTATGGGGACCAATGTGCTGATTTTATACACCATTTGTGTACTGCTCCCTGTGGAGTGGTTAGTACCTGCCCCTCTGACCTGTGGTCCACCTGCCAGCCTTTAGATAAGCTCCTCACTATGCTGCAATGGGTTTCCTCTTGCTTGACTTTTTTATGTTCTGTTCTGTTACTTTTTAGCCGTTTCCATCGAGGCTGCTTCCTGCTTTTCAGAGATCCCCTTCCAGGTAATCTGTGAGCAATGAGAGGTGGCCGGGAGGCCTGAGCACCTGGGGTGAGCAGCGAGAGCCTTCTGGATAATTGCAGGGGACTAAGATAAGAGACTTAGACGCGTGCGCTGCCTCTGTGTGGCGTCTCCTCTCACTCACCAGCGGGACTCTCTTCCAATCTCTCTAGGGAGGTCTATGCTTATGATTTACTTTAAATAAAAGGTACTTTTTTCCTTTACCTTAAATAAACTTGGCTTCTCTTCTACTGCAGTGGAGTCTTGACTGCTGTTTCTGCCTCCCATGTCCATTACTTTCACTTTAACTTGGCTGAACTTTCTGGTTCTACTGAGTGACTGGACAAAGTCTAATGGACAGCTCACGGGGCTCAGAGACCCCTGACACTTTTCCGAATTTACTTTGGAGTCACCAGGAATTTGTCCTCCGAGACATCTGGCTCCCTCGGCCCTCTCAGGAGTGATTCACTGTTGTCACACTGGATCTCTCTTGGTGTGTGGTCAAGTGTCAGGGCAGGACTGTGTTTTATAATCTCATGATTCAGTCTCAGTCTTATATTGGGCCTGGGTCTCAGAAGTTTGACCTTCAAAAGTGGTTCCCCAGAAATAATGATTTCTTCATTGTTTCTTTTTTTTCTTTTTTTTTTTTTCTTCATTGTTTCTTTATTTGTTTCTCTTCTTAAGTGAGGTGAAACCCAGTGGATATAAAGGGAAAGTCATGTCTTTTCTCCAGTTGGGAAAAGCTTCTGTGAAAGCCTCCCCCTCCGACCCCATGCTGATTATGTGAATGCCCCCCAGGACTTCACCGCGTTACTCTTTGCTTGTCCTACCAGACCCATTAGGAAATGTGTCTCGGGTCCTCGTCATGAGAACCTGATCCCCTCTAGACCATGACTACCTGCTGACGACCCCAAAGCCGCGAGTGAGACAAACATCTCAGTCAATGGAGGTTTATTACGCCAAAGTTCGAGGACATGCCTAGAAGTATGAAGGAACTAAAGAAATTTCACCCCCAAATATGACTACTTGGTATAAAGAATACTTTGAATTAAGACCCCAAAGCATTTGGAAGTGGCTTTACCTCCATGTACATGAACTGGACTGATCTGATCGAAAGATCCACTGGTGTCAACCAGCCTCCTCTCCTCCTCTTGATATCTCAGTAAACTGCAGGAAGGAAGATCCAGAATGCTTGCAGCCCTGGTTCAAACCGTTCAAAACACAGTCATGGCCTCTCAGGTTAATTCACAAGCCGATCTGCTCCCCTGCCTCCTAGCACTCCCTTCTGCCTGTCTACTCCTCTGTCTCCCCCTTCACGTCTGAAAGGCAGGTGTAAAGGTGCCATCACTGGCATATTAGATAATCACTCTTATGATTCTCCCCATGCACATGGTATTTGCAAATAAACATTTCTCTTATTAATCTGCTTTAATCACGAGTTGATCTTTCAGTGAACTTTTGGGGAAAAAGGGCAAGTCTCTCCTCGTACCTTAAATACAACCCACAGATGTATCTGTGAGTATTTTTACTGAAGTGGAATCTGGGCACTCAAGTTTTAAAGGGAGAGGGCATATAAAAAGAAAAAAGGCAAGCCAAAAGGTTACCCTCTTTTGAGTCCCAGGAAATGTACATTTTACATAAGGTAAGGTCAATGTTACAAGGGGAACAGGGAATAAGAATCAATTATGTACACGTTCTTCATAGTGGAAGAACGTTTGATCTCATCTTGTCTCTGTTCTGTACCTGGGAAGATAAAGTGGTAATCAATATTATTTGTGCGGAATTGAACAGACTTTACTTAGTTCTAAGCTAGACGTAGCCTGCAGACCCAAAGTCACACTTCACATATTCTTGTTTAGGAGAGGCCAGCAAGGAGCTTCCCTGGTGGAATGATGTACGGGGCCTGGAGAAGCCTCCTGGGGAGCAGGCTGATGTCTGATGTTAGCAACAGCTATTCCTTTGCAAGGAGGTGCGGTCAGGTTTTTATTTCCTTTACTTATTTCTCACTCTTAAGCTAGTCCACACTTCCAGAAATCTGTCAAATTTACTATTGATGTTTTCTTCTCGATTCACTGCGGTGGTAGCAGCTCCGCTCTGCACAGGTCACTCTTAGCACTGGCTCCACCTGATGCTCTGGATTATTTGGGGGGAGATTCTGTGCAGCCTTCGTTCTCTGATGAGTAAAAGAAAAGCTGTTGATTCTCACTTTGCCCCCCTTTTTCTTCCTGTAGATCTGGAAAAAAGAACTTCCAAATTCTTTACAGGTATAGTATTTCACTTCTAATAAACTGTTATTTCATTTTTGTTGTCCCTTGATCATGTCTTCCTTGAGGATGTTTTCTATAGGCCTTCTTTTCTTGCTAAGTGTCTGTCATTAGTTGCTAGTCACTTATTTTCACAAAATTTTTTCTTCAATATGATGCTATAATAGGGGCCTGGATAGGATATACATGTGGGATAATGGAGAAAGGCAAATTTCTGCATTTGTACCAGTCTTAGGAAAAATTACATAAAGGTAAATCATTTAACACTTTAATCTTGAGAAGAGACACAAAAAAGGGTGTCAAGGGGGCTGGGAGGAAAGTCTGGTCTTCTGAACAAGGAAGTATGGCATATAGGGACAGTTGACTCTCAGCACCTTAACCAGATACAGGGACAGAATGACATATGATGTAATCTGGGCAACAACCAATAGAAAGAGACAGCAATCAATGTCCAAGAGAAAAGGGCAACGATGCCCAGAGGTGCAGAGAGCCAAGGAAAGAGCTGCAACCAATTGTAAAGGGAGAGGAAGGGGGGACTTCCACCTTGAGTCTCCGTCTCTCACCTCTGCCCCTTCATGAGAGGGACAGACTTCCAACTCTCTCTGGAAGTGCTCTAAACTTTCTCTTTGTTCTTAAATAGAATTGCTCCTCATCACCTGGACAGTGTGCAGGTTGTTTTTGTTTTCTAATCACACTGCCTGTATGCTCCAGCTTTATTTTCAGCTTCTACTCACTTTTGTTTTTGATTCCCACTGTGCCTCAGTTCAACCTCCTAGTGTGGCCAAGTAATTAAACCAGGTCAACTGGGTGCAGGGAACCAGGACCCGTCCCAAATATGTAAAACTTGTTTGGACTACTAACTTGCTGTAAAGGTCGATTTCTCAGTTTTAAATTTCAAAGCTACTAGTTTTTGTCTGTGTGTTTTCTGTATGACAGAATGGATTCCTGTCTTAGTCAACTACTATTTAAATTCCAGTGAATAAGAGTGCCTACCTTGCAGGTACGTTATCTGGAGTTAATGTATGTCAGATTCTTGACAAAATACCTAGCATGTAGCAAGGTCTCAAGACAACTAGTTATTGTTTATGGTTATCATTTTTCTCTTTCTCTTTTCCTCCATTTTTTCTTTCTTTCCTCCTTTTTCTTATATAGCAAGTCAATGTCACAAATATTAACTAGCCATACATCCTAATAACTTTTTTCTTTATTAATGCAAATATGCAAAAGTACTTATGATCATATTTATGGGTGTTCAGGCAAACTGTTATACTTCCAAAATTGACTACCTGCTACTATAAAGCAGGTGCTTTGAATGTCAAAAGGACTTTCTGTCTCTTTCCTCTTCCTTAGCAAAAGAATGTGCATTATTTTCATTTACTATAGATGTTAGGCCAGTGAAAAGGTATTTGTGCTCATTAACCTAAGAACATGGTAAGAGGGTAAAATCGTATCCTCCCACATTTTATCTAATGTTGTGCTGATGTACGACAGTCACACTATATCGCCTTACTCAATCATCATAAGTCTATGAACTATAAAATATAATAATACATTTTCAGTGGCACATTATTTTAAATCACACAAGGAATTTGTGACCACCTTCTATAAGTATATTAAATAAATAAACTAGAATAATATTTGGTGTAATTAATATGACAAATTACTAATTAAAACGTAAGTAGATATAATTAAAATATAGCCATCTTATAGATGTGATTAAGGACTAAAGTGTTCAATTAACTCTTTAAGGCTACAAAGAGCTTTCATGTTGAAGCAATTCCTTCCTAGCCCAATGGAAGGAAACTTAATAGAGAATCATCAGATGCTAGCCTTTCTTCATAATTTTTAGCACAAAGGCATCGTGAAAGGTGTTCTACCATTTAAAAGAAAGGCAGAGTGTAGGTAGAGCGAAAGTGGCCAGATGGAATGTACACTCACTCCTAAAAATGGTTCTTAGATGAGGGAAGAATTGTCTTGTAGATTATCAGCCATGAGTTAGGCAACTTGAGTTTTATAAGAGCGTACAAACAGACAGTGTGGGGACAAGTTTATGTGAGCATGGCAGTAGAAATTTTTTATTCTTTCAATGCTTGCCAGAGTTCTTTATTTTGGCCATCAGGGTGGCTGAGATTCATTGTTTGATCATCACTGTTTTGTTCAAAACTCCAGATCTCTGCAACTCACATAGACTAGTCTCAGAGTGTTGTTGATGACTGGCATAGGGCTGCTTGAGACTTTTGTCTTTTCAGTGACTATCAATGATTTCTTGAGTGTGGCTTCACTGGAACCACTTAAAACAATACCATTGAGAAACTCCAAGCAAGATTACAATGAAAAAAAAGAGAGAGAAAGCATAAATTACTAGTATCAGGAATGATGTAATGGATGTTGCCACAGACCCTGAAGGCATAAAAATAATAGTAAGAGAACACTACAAACAACTGTACTTATATAAGCTTGACATTTTAGATGAAATGGACCAATTCCTGAAAGACAGAAACTGCCACAAGTCGGCCAAAATGAATAACTGTTTTGAGTAGCTTTTTGAAAAGTCTGAATTCATAATTAGAAAACTCCCCTTAAAAAGATGATTGTAGTGTCCAGTGGTTTTACAGAAGAAATATTCCAAGTGTATAAAAAAGAAATAATTCTAATTCTACATAATCCATTTTCCCCATAAAAGAGGGAGTAACACCTCTAAATTCATTGTATAAAATTAATATGGCTCTGATAACAATAATAGGAAAAAAGAGAACACAGAAAAGGGAAAAATGCACATTAATAACTCTCATGAAAAGACACAGGTAAATATTTTAAACAAAATTTATAAAATGGATAAAAATATAGATTAATCAATATATTATTCATGGAAAGAGTAAAAAACAACAAAAATGTCAGTTCTCCCCAATCAATTTATGAGTTTCAATTCAAATTTCACTTAGATTTTTATAGTTATGACCAAGATTATTCTAGAGTTTATGTGAAGAAGTAAAATAACTAGAATACTAAAACAATTTAGAAATAAAAGTATAATATGGAATAGAAAACATTCTACCCTTTTAAAGACTAATTTTATAATTACAGTGATTAATACTCCATGGTAAGAGAAGAGAGATATAAATAGCCTCATATATCAATACAATGAAAGAGAAACCCAGAAATAGATACAAAGATCAGTTGATTTTTTGACAAATGTGATAAAATAAACCAATGGGGAAAAGAAGAAATGTTCCTGAAGCCATTGTACATTCCCAGCCCCCCGCACCGCAAACCCCACTCCAACACACACAAGTGTTACCTGTTGTATCCTAGGCAAGAACTCACTCAAAATGGGTCACATATTTAAATATAAAAATTATAAAAGTTTTAGAAAAACGGTTTGGGAGAAAGGCTTTGGAATCTTCTTCTAGCAAAGTATTTTCTTTCCTTTTTTTTGCAGTTTTTATCAGGGGCTGGGTTTGAATCCACCACTTCCGGTATATGGGGCCAGTGCCCTACTCCTTTGAGCCACAGGCACCATCCAGGGCAAAGTATTCTTATACTTACACGCTCGGCAGGGTCGCTCACACCTGCAATCCTAACACTCTGGGAGGCGGAGGTGGGTGGATTGTCTGAGCTCACGGTTTGGAGACCAGTCTGAGCCAGAGCAATACCTCGTCCCTAAAAAATAGCAGGGCTTCGTGGTGGTGCCTTTAGTCCCAGCTATTCCGGAGGCTGAGGCAAGAGAATCACTTAAGTGCAGGAGTTTGAGGTTGCCGTAAGCTGTGACGTCAAAGCACTCTACCAAGGGCAACAAGTGAGTCTAAAAGAGTTCTTAGACTTAACACACACACACACACACACACACACACACACACTTCTTGATCTATAAAATGAAGAGAATATTAAATTAAACTTTATTAAAAGTAAAAACTTTTGCTCTGTGAAAGACTCATCACTTGGAAGAATGAAAATATAAGTCAGACACTAGGAGACAGCATTTGCACACGAGGTGCCCATCAGTGGTTTCATATTTAGCATATACAAAGAATTTCAGAACACAATAATAAACATTACAAACAATACGATTAATAAATGAACAAAATATATGGATCACTATTTCACTGAAGAAGATATAGAGATGGCATATAAGCAAATGAAATCAGTATTATTAACTTTTATATAAATATAAATTAATATCACAGTGAGAAATTACTACACACTTATTATAGTGGCTAAAACATACATATGTGGCAAAACTGGATCCTGGCAAAGGTGTGGACGCTCACAGTTTTCCAGTGGAAATAAAGACTGCTACAGACACTTTGGAAACTATTGGCCACTCCCTTAAAAGCATAAATGTAATTATCACAGGACATAATTGATTTCTTGAAGCATTTTTTCCCAGGAAATAAAAACCTACCTTCACAAATAAGTTATGCGCAAATACTTATGCCACCTTTTTTTTTTTCTTGTAACATTAACAAATAGTGGAAACAACTCAGATGTCTTCAGCTGGCAAATTAACAGACTATGGCACACTCATACCATGGCTTACTGTTCAAAAATTAAAAGGAATTCGGAACAACTTGAATCTCCAGGGATATAGGGTGAGCGAAAAAAGCCAGTCTAGAAAGGTTCCATACTATGTAACTCCATTCGTATAACATTTCTGAAAGGGCACCGTTTTGGAAATGGTGAAGAAATCGATGTTTGTCAGGAGTGAGCAACTGTGAAGGCTTTGGGAAGATTGGTGGGATTATAAGGGAAATCTTTGTAATAAAATTTCTCCTTATCTTCACTGTGGTGGTGGATAAACTAATTAATACATACAGTAAAATTGTATAGAGCTTTATTCACACACACAAGTGAAAATAAGTAAAAGTAGAGAGATATCAGTACAATAAATGGATTGTTTCAGTATAAATATTATGGTTTTGATATTGTGATATAATTTTAGAAGATATTACCTTTGGGGAAAAGTGAGTGAAGAATAAACAATACTTCTCCATGTTATTTTTTCACGAATACATGTAAATCTACAGTTATTACAAAATAAAAATGTAATTTAAAATCGATCCTGCCAGAACGTCAAATATCTGGTGTGATCTCATAACAGTTATACAAATTACAAAGACAAATATTTGGAGGTCCTTTGGTAGACTTCCTATTGGTCAAATCCAATGTTGGGAGCAATAAAAACACAGAGAATATGGACTTCAAAAATGGCAGAACTGCAATTTAACCTTAATGGTCAGATTCCTGAGTAAGGAAACAAACTGAATTAAACGTTTTCAACAAAGACAGCAGGAAAACAACAGAACCATGTGGCAAGACAGGAGACTGTGTCGGGAGCCTGGCGTGCTGTCCATGCACTGGGCTCTCCCTGGTCAAACTGCCTGGCGTGCTGTCCATGCACTGGACTCTACCCTAGTCAAACTGGATGCCAAGGAGGGACAAAACCTTGAATTCTTTTGCCCTTCCCGGTGACACCAAATAAAATCCGTAAAAGAAAACCAACCAGATCACCAGGACTCACGTGTCCGCGTGACCCCTGCTCCAAAGGGTTGTGTTACCTTTGGGAAAACGGTGGAGTCTTTCCAGAGCTGTAGCAAGAGAGTGAGCCCACGTGTGGCTAGTTTCTGGAGCAGTTGTTCAAATACAACTCTTTGGAGAGAGAGGATCGTTGTTGTGGGTTAGCAGTCCGGGCTGGAGCACTGTCCTTTAGTGAGAGTCACGGTGAAGAGTACTTAGGAGCCGAGACCAGGTGAAGATCACAGGCAAAATTCCATTCTTTCAGAGTGCATTGTAACATAGAGAAGGATGGTAGTCAATGCTATTTTCATAGAGAAAAAAATGAGACAAAACACAATCATGGTATTTTCAGAATAAGTCTAGAACTTTAAACTATTTTGAGATTTTTTTCATGTTCCTTTTTATCAGACTATTATGAATAATTTGCCCAGAATTACCAGTTTGCTATTTTCACATGGCAAAGTAGAAGTCACTCAAAGCTTCGTTCTTGTCTGACATACCTGACTCCTATTTGGAATAATTAATTTTTATATAAGTGAACTTTCCCACAGCTGACTGGGATTATAATTGTTATCTAATATAGTGTTAGCATTTGTGGAAAATTTATTTAAAAAGTAAAATTGGTTGATTTTAACTGTAGACTTTTTAAAAAACAATAATAAGTCTTTTCTATGATTAATGTGCAAAATTATCTTACAATTCAAAAATTACATATAAATTTGTTTTGAAGCTCTCTTAAATACTAAAATATTCTGCAGTATGTGGATAATATTTTCTGTACTATCAAATTATGGAAAAAGATGGAATATAGTCACTGATTGAACCAACCAAACAAAAAACCAGAAGCATCAAAATAAAGCTAGTAGATATATGTTTAGCAATCCTGAACAATAATTACATCTTCTAAAAAATTAATTTTTCCTTCAACAGCATTGATTTAAAGACATTGCAATAAATGTTAGCAAGTTAATAAGCAAAGACACAATCATCATCTTAAAAAATTGTATATTTTATTTATTTATTTGTTTGTTTGTTTGTTTATTTAAAGAGAGAGTGTCACTCTGTCATCCTGGGTAGAGTGCGGTGGTATCATAGCTCCCAGCAACCGCCAACTCTCAGGCTCAAGCTATCCTCAGCTGCCCACATAGCTGGGACTATAGGTGCCCCCGAAATGCCTAGCTTTTTTTTTTTTGCTATTTTTAGTAGAGACAGGCTTGCTTTTGCTTAGGCTGCTCTCCAAGTCCTGAGCTCAAAGGATCCACCCACTTCACAGTGCTAGGAATACAGGTGTGAGCCACCATACTTTGCTAAGAATTTCATATTTCAATACGACAGAAAGAAAGTCATGGTTAAGGCACAAGAAATTCCAAGAAGATGATAACAGGAATACATCTCCTCACTATCCATCAGTGCGATCTCTGCTTCTCTTCTGCAAGCAGGCGCTGCAGTAGCCTGTCTTCCAGGGCCCCACAGCCTGCACAGCTGACTTCTGCCATTGCTCTCTGGATCCCCAGACGTCTAGGAGAACATGAACAGGCAACTGAGTGTTCAAGACCAGGGAGGATGGCCTCAGACAGGCTAGAGGGAGTAAAATTTTGGTTGGAAAGGAGTCTGTGGAGGCAGTGAAAATGTACTTCCCAGATATTATACTTTGGGAATCACATTTGAGCAGTGACTCCAGCTCACGTGCTCTGAAGTTCATCACCATGGTTTCTTGCAGAGGTCGACTCCCATAGGCTGCTCCAGCCCCAGACCAAGTGCAGCAGGGACACTAAGGCAGCTTGGCTCCTGGAGGCAGGGACACTTTGGCCTGAGGCATTTGCATCATCCTCATCAGCATTCTAAAGCCTTCACCACAGTGGAAGTCTTCTCTCCCTAATCTTCTTCTCTTCTTAGTGTTGTTCACAGGGCCGCATCTGTGTGCCGCTGAGTCTGCGCCACCACCCTCCTCTGGCTCCTACGCCATCTTCCCTCAAAGCAAATTCCTCTGGTAAATCTCTTGCACATGTGGTGATTGATCTTGGCATCTGCTCCCCTGGGCACCTGGATTAACACAAGCTTCTTTATCTCCATTCTCAAGTCAGACTGCGTTTGCATGCCCCAATATTTATACCGGTCACCGCAAAAATACAAAAGTTACCTAACGACACATCAAAGGGAACCCAGAACCCAGGCAGAAGAATAATTAGAAGTCCACAAAAACAGTGAGAGATTCTTGAAGAAATGTGACTTGAAAACTAATTTCAAAACTTAATAATATAAGAAAAGTACTTGAGATGTAAGCATAATGTTTAAAAAAATTATAACTGTGTCTTCTAATTTAAAACACAAAATCAGTAGATGTGTCTCCTTAGTGGTGACTATTTAGGTGCAAATTATTATATCTCTAAACTCAGAGAAAACACAGACATGGTGATAAATTCATAAGATATTATATGTCAATTATAAGAAGCCCAGAGCTATCAAAGGGACTAATCGAGGAGAAAGGAAGGATTAAATCAATAACATGATTTTCTAAGCATGATTTTAGATTCAAAGAATTCAAAGATTTTAGGGTAGACTGATGGAAAATCACCATGACATACCATGATGATTCCTACATGTTCTCAAATTTCTAAATTTCAAAGGATACAATTCTGCAGATAATCTTAGGAAGAACATACTACCTGCTAAGGAGAACATTAGTGTGGTGTCAGGGTTCTCATCTGAAGTGTCAGGAGATAAAGGTCTGAAATTTCTATGGAAAACTGAGGATAAAGGTCTGAAACTAGTAAGGGACCCCCAGGGGAGAGCCCACTGAAGTTCCCTCCCCTCTGAAATTCAGGAGGGCGACGCCCAGAGGCACAGGGATTCTGAGTGCAGGTCAACTGCGTAACACACACAAGACAACTTTTTGTAGAGTTCTTCTATGGAACTACAACTTTTCTAGCATTTTACATGCATCAATTTATTTTATCTTTACAAATTCTGTGAGATTGATGTATTTATTCTGTTTTCAGATGAAAATCCATGGCTCAAAGAGGTTAACAAATACAGGAAAAGCACAGAACTGGCATGCTAGCCTTGGATGAAAATTAAGTGCCCTTGACCAATTTATTTTTAAAAAGCATCATTTTTTAGGTAGCTGTAGTTGTGATGGGAACTAGAATACTAGTTTTATATTTATTGTACTATATTTTTACTGAAATAAAAATGTCGAGTTTTTTTGTACATAAAAGAGATTTCTTGATAAGTTGTCATTATTTTTTTTTGTACTTCTAAATTTCTTTTATTTTTTTCCGTTTTAATTTATTTTTTATTAAGTCATTTGTACATAGATTATATATACATTTATGGCATTATGGGATTCATTGTGTTGATTATTTGTACAAATTAGAGTGTTTACATGCTACTAATCAACATAGCCTTCACTTCTTTTACCCAATTGCAGTGTTAAGACATTTGTGTTCTACATCTGATAGATCCAACTTGTACTTGCAAAATGCTCCCTAAGTGTGGTCCCACTACTAACCCTCCCTCTATCAACTCACCCCTCTCCCTTTCCCTCACCCTCCCCTTCCCTCCTTCATCCTAGGAGGGATGTGTTTCATTTAAGTTGTCTTTACAGTTTGGACTGGGCACTGGTGCCAATGCACGACTTCCCTGGGAGGTACCGTGAAGGTGCCAGTAGTGTTATTCCACAATGAGGTATGTAGCACTTTTTCTAGGCTGAGTTTGTGAACTTAACTGTCACACCTCATCTGTTTCTTCAATACATATATAAATTTAAGAGCACTATGCAAGGTTTAATGAATGTTTAAAGGGAACTCACTGTTTTGTACTTTTCAGTTTATGTTTAAATATTTATCCTTCCCAAATCATTGGGATCTCTTGGACAAAAAGGGGAAGCACAGCAGCAATTTTATAGAATTTGAAATGCCAAGGTAAAAATTCCTCAGCACATCAGAAAAAAATTACTGAAGTACAAATGTTATCTGCAGAGATTTTATAAATCTAGGTTTTTCATCTTATAATGGTGTATCTTCTTTTTAAGGAGACAAATGAACCATGTGGTACACCACCATGTTAAAATTATGAAAGGTGACATGTTAGATAGAAGCTTGCAGGCGTTAATAAACTTCTGATACTGATTGACCCATTGTCAAGTAACACATCGGGTCCATGGAAGGACTAACAGCATTATTTCTCCTGAACACACTCATAATGAAAGAATAAGGCTTTGACCTTTGAATTTCCTATAACATCAGTTCCACTTTGCTTCTTTATAATTGTCTGTATATGACTGTTCACTGTACTGCTTTGTGTACAAGGAGTTCTACATTATGAAGGGTTAGTTTATGTAATGCTGCAGGATATCTGGGAATCAGAAATTTTTATTACTTCTCTGCCAAGTACAGAAAAAAAATCATGACTCATCTTATGAATTCTAAGAAAATGTCATTGTTTGACAATCATCTCCTAGAAAACTACAATGTTCTTAACTTATTTTGGTGGTTAAAAATAAGGAATATATTATTTTAAAAAAGATAGCCTCATAATATCAGTGAACACTAAAAAATAAAGAAATCTATCAGGGTAAATGAGAATCACGTATCACAGCTCAGCTGGATGTGTTTGGAGTTAATGTCTGCATTCATAAGGGAGTGAGATTCATTTCTAATGAGAGTCCTGAAAGGCATATGTTAGGTGTTGAACATTTTTCCCATGCTAATTATTAAATTACTATGGCAAAGATTTTCATGTTATTGCTTACTTCTTATTTGGTTGCCTCCGATGGTTATTTTTGTTATCTTTGATTATGGTCTGCTGTAAATTAGACAGGAAAGGAGTTCTCCAGTCTGTTCTATGCTGGGCTGTTTTCTTACACTCTGGTTGAAGGTGCTGGCAACGTACCTTTGTTTGAAAGAGATATAAATTTTAGTTGACTTTAGTTCATGGGCCCTGTGACATGGCCAATAAACCAAAACATTAGAAAAACAGTTTTTCTGGACACCAAACATTATAATAATAACTGACGTTTCACTGGTATAACAGACACTAAGTCCTAGTTTCAACCCAGGACTGTATTGCTGCCTTTTAAAGAGATTATTGAATGAGAAGATTGAGTTAAACTGATATAGTTTCTTTATCAATCATCGCAGTGCTTGTTTCTTGCAAAGCAACTAAATGTCCCAAAGTCTGGTAAGGAGGACTCAGCACTCTATGACTTGGTTTCCGCTACTGTGCAGTTAAGATTTGAGAGAACATCATGTCAGAAAATAAGATAATACATTTGTTTCAGATGGAATAACACATTCAGAAACACTATCCCTTGGATCCTTGACACACTCTCTCACACACAGATAATGAGGAGTCCCACCACCCACCTGAAAGTCTTCTTTCCCGGTGCAGAGACGAGTAACAGAGCTCTAGCCCCAGCAGCCGAGGCCTTGGTGTCATATCACAATTCTTCTGCTGCGATTGTCCATTTCTGCCTCCTTCACTCCCCGGCAGGTGTTGACTGGGAGGGTCACCAGCAATAGGATTCCTGCAGGCAAAACTATTTCAGAGTCTCTTCCCCAGAGAATCTAACCTTTGATATTTAACTAAGCTTTACATGATAAGTAAACAAATAAGTTGTACCATAAAATGTTCTTTTCAATTATCTCTTATGCCAAATACATCTATGCTTAGATTATTCTGTATAAGATCTTAAGAAAAGCAATGGAATTGACTTTACATATGCTCAAGTTTTTGTATAATGACCATTGTTTTCTTCTATGGCCATATTTAAACAATTTAAATATAATTACAGCCATTTTAAATATAGAATTTTATAATTTTACATCAAGTCTTTAAATGCCTCGTGTCATGTTTTATCTTTGATGTATTTCCCATATAACTGAATATTATGTGTTGACAATATTTGAAGAAAGCATGGAGAAAGCCTTATAAGATGAAAAATTTGAGAAGAATTATGTGTATTTTTCATTAAATATGATCCTTAAATCAGAGAATTTAATTTTCAAATTATCTGACATATCAAAAAGAATGGGCCATTTTTCTTCTTTTTCAGTCATAAAAATAAACCTTATTTTCTGCTTTGAGCAGATTATTGTATTTTATTCAACCTATAACCCTTCAAGTCAAATAGTTTGAATCTTTTATGAGAAGTCTTTGAAGAAAAATATGTTTCTAACCTATCTATTCAAAAAAAAGGGTAAAATAACTAAATTCAATGGTTTTGGAAAAAGTTCTGCGGCTATACTGAAACTACTTTTGATAGTATAGTCTAAGCTAGATTTAACCACTCAGCTCTTCCAAATATGTTTCATACACACTGATTGTATTGTGCAAGCATTGGACTTCATTTACTGATACTCTGCACTCCTGAAAGAAGGTACCGTTTCAGAAAAAAATATGTAAACACATAAAAAACTAAAAAATGAATTATTCATTGTTAAATAACAAATAATTTTATGTCTACTTATTAAAGCGATATAAATTTTGCTTTAAGAGAGAAACAGTCAAGTATTAAGATAATGGTCAAGAGCAAAGAACTGACCTCGCCTGAGCATTAAAGGGGGACTTTATAGAGGAAGTAATATTTGAGCTAATCTTTTGCAGTTAATAGAAATTTGGAAGGTACATAAAGGAAGCAGTGACTATGTTAGCTGTATATTTTAAAACAAGTCCATTGTAAATGTGCCTAAAGGATAGAATTCTGTGATGTTAAAATAGAAACAAAAAAAATGAAGATGGAGAAAAATTTGAGCCAGATTTGGGACACCCCTTTATTCCAAGCTACATAATTTAGAATTGCTTTCAGTGGGGAAGGCATTAAGATATGTTTGAGGACTGAGATTCTATGACCATATCTCTGAATTAATAAAGGTAAATCTTACAAGAATGTTGGCTTTTAATTGTGAAAAATACATTATCTTATCAGAAGCTCTTAATCATAGGGGCAACTAAGTTTGAGTATATGGAAATTTATATACTGTCATCACAATTTTTTCTGTAAATATAAACTGTCTTAAATTTTTAAGTTTTTTTTTTTAAGGGAACACGAGAAAAATTTCTTCTTTTTAAAGACTACATAATATTCCATGGTGTACACATACCACAATTTATTCGTCCATTCATGGGTTGATGGACACTTGGGCTTCTTCCATGACATGGCAATTATGAATTGAGCTGCAATAAACTATCTGGTGCAAATATCTTTGTCATAAAATGATTTTTTTGATATACACCTAGTAAAGGAATTGCAGGATTGAACAGCAGGTCTACTTTTATATCCCTAAGTGTTCTCCAAACTTCTTTCCAAAAGGAACGTATTAGCTTGCATTCCTACCTTTACCTCTATTATGTTTACATGGATGGAAATGGAACATATTGTTCTTAGTAAAGTATCTCAAGAATGGAAGAAAAAGTATCCAATGTACTCAGTACTATTATGAAACGAATTTATAATCACCCACATTTTCATATGAAAGATAAAACACAACGATAGCTGAGGATGAAGGAGAGAAGAGGAGGGGGAGGGGAGGGATGGGGAAGGTTGGATGGAGGGAGGGTAAATGGTGGGACCACACCTGCGGTGCATATTGCAAGGGTACATGTCAGATCTATTAAGTGTAGAGTATAAATGTCTTAACACAATAATTAAATAAGTGAGGTAAAGGCTATGTTAACCAGTTTGATGTAAGCATTCCAAATTAAATATAAAATCAGCACATTATGCATATAAATGCATTAATGTATACATGATTTATGTATTTATGACTTAATAAAAAGAAAATATTACAAAAATAAAGTGAACATGAGAAAAATTTTTTATCTTGTAGCAGGTAGATTACAAAATTAGGTCTAAGTTTTCTAGTGGCAAACTCAAGAAGATAATCTATACCTCTTAGACATCACAATGCTAATAAAGAAAAGACTGATACCATTTCCTCAAAGCAATTAAATCAAACTCCTCAGGAAGGAGATATAAGTATCTTCAAAATACCCATGGCTACTCTGAATGAGAACACAGGGCTAAATACAGGTTGTGTATATCCCATGGGTTTGAAAAAATGTATAACGATATGTATCTACTAATGTAGTGTCATGCAAAATACTTCCACAGTATTTTGTGAATACTCTGAGCGTAAGTAGCTATGCACAGTATAAGCGTAGATACTTTATACATAGTTACTAAGTATTCGTAAGTATCTATGTATAAAGACATGTATCTTGACACTGCTGTTGTGAAAATCAAATTATGTCATAAATATAAAGCCTTTACCATATTGCATAGTTAAAAATAAATACAGTTAACCATGACAATAAAAAGAGAATTGGTTTTGATACTCATTACTCATAATATCACTGGTAATTTTAGCAAACTAAGTTTCAGGAGAGTGGTTTGGACAGAAATAAAATTTCATGGGACTGATTCATGCATGAGAGACCAAGAAATGGGGATGTGCCTGAAGATGATGCTTCTGAGGTTACACTGAAGTCTGTCCCTGGCTCGTCAAAGCCCCTTGATGTGTGTCTTGGCAGAAATTATTCACTGGATTTAAATGAACTTGGCTACAAGTGTGGCTGGTGATGGACTTGTGGTATGGGTAGGATATCATTTTACCTAATGTTTTCTTTTATAGTTATAATTCATTTGCTTCTCTAAAATACAAAATGGTGGTGTTTCTGCTTAGAAATTCCATACAGTTGTGTCATTCAAGAATGATGTTCCTGATAGCCAGGATACGTTTATAATAAATGCTAGAGATTTCATATAAAAGAAAACAATGCTTGGCATTGATCATAAAATATACTAATGTGATGATTTAATGTAAAATATATGTTAAATACTAAGCCTAAACACTTGTAATTTTCATTAACCTATTTCTCCTTATCGGTATCGCAATTGCTATGAAGCACCTGCCCAGAAAAGTAACATATTTTTATTCTATAACTTGTATAAATGTTGTGCCAATCCTAGGTCCTCTCTGAATTTTTCTTGTAACTTCCTATTCTCTTCTGCTCTGCTAAATTACTGTTATCATTTCTAGTTTGGGTTCCATGAACAATATCCCAGTGGGCGAGTGAGATAAATGGTACCATATTCTAGCATAATCAAAAACTGAAAGGGTCTCCGGCAAAGGCAGCCTTTCTGCGTCCCCAGCTGTCCTGCACATTCAGGGCTGGTGCTGTCATAGAGAAGCGGTTCTGTAGTGACAAAAAGCCGCAGCCTGAGACGCGTCCCCAGGAGCGCGTGGAGTTTTGCAGCCTGACATTATGTTATTTTATTTCAATGAGTGGTTCTGGATTTTTGATGAAGAATTATTTATTGCTTTTTGGCTTTGATTTTGTGATCGGAAGTATTTGAGATGTTTGAATAATGGAGAGATAAGGGATTCTGGATTTAGTGCAGAAAAAAATTATCGCTTTGAATTACTTTTGGAAATAATTCTCTAAGCTACACAGCAGTGTTTATTTGCATCACCTCATATCATTTGGGAACATCTATCTTTATGCTGCTGTTGAGATGATGTAATGGCCTTGGTTACACTGAAATAAAGGCGTTTGTAGTTCTCTCTGTCCTTGTTTTATTTGGAAACTTAATAGATTATGCAGCTGGCTGTTTGCTCTGCAAGCAAGAAGGGTTCTAGAAAGAGCCATCTATGGGACCTCACATCTCAGAAAAATGATTTCTAACCACGATGCGCTTTCACTGAAGACAGAGTGTTTTCAAGTCTCAGGCCATATTAGTTTGTGAGCTAAATGCAGCAGCTGGAGGGGAAACTTGCCCTCCAGGAGGACAAAGCAAGGATCCTTCTCTGATAGGTTCCCTTTTTTTTACGGCTTCCAGTGAACCAGAAAACACCTAGCTCACTGATCCACTAAGAGAAAAATTTTTAAATACAAAAATTTATATTGTAAATCCCAAAGAAATCTACAGTTTGTCATCTGTTATGTTTTAATCATTACTTTCTTATTCCTAGGATTTGCTTTCTAAACATATATAAAGCCATCTGCAGCTTGCTTTTTCCATAAAATTGAGTCAAACATGATTGCTATGATTTACGAAGTCCTAATAACAGATACCTGAATAAAGTTACATAACCCTTCCCAATGTTTATACATGCAAATGTTTTAAGTTTTAACAATAATAACATTATTTTTATTTGGTTTTTAAATCAAATCACCCTAACATATTGGAATTATTCACTTCTGAGTTATAATTATTTTTCATAGATTTTCAAATTTCCCTTCAATTTTAGGATAAAGAAATATGAATTTCAAATTTAATAACCTTGCATATTTTTGAACACTATAACTAAGAAAATGCCATGAAGGCTATGTTAACTAGTTCAATGAAAATATTTCGTGCTCCTGGACAGCACCCAGTGACCCTCCGCCAGGTCTCAGCTTGAGCTGGAGGCTGTCTGCACAGGTGCTAGTAAAAGTGGGCATCTGGTTGTTTCTTTTGATTTGGCTAATTTATCACTGAATCCCTTAGGAAAGGAGTATTTAACTTATAAGAAAATAAAGTTTACTGTTTATTTCCACTGCTTTAAAATATTGCAATAGGTCAAAATTAAATAAAATATTACATTAGAAGAAACTTTAATATCTACAGCTCTTGTTTTCTAGTCTCAAGGTGATATCAACACAAAATTTAAAAATTACTTTTGAAATTCCTTATGAAAATAATTAAAAAGAAAAATTCCAGCATACTCTGAAGCTGTAGGTGCAGAGGTGCTGGGGTGATATGAGGACGGGTATGCAGATGCCATACAGAGAGGGGGGCCCCTGTGGCCGCCCCCTGCTCTGTGGGGAGGTCGTCACTACGTCAGTTCAGTTGCTGCAGCCCTTGCAGCCATGCTGGTTCTGTTTGTACCAGGACCGCTGTTTCCTGTAATACTCTGGGCAGTTCACAACAAAAGCCAAAGATGATGCACGTGTGTGTGATTCATCCAAAGTTTCCCCGGCCCGAGGCTATGAAATGATGATTCAAAGATGCTCGGACCCACAGATGAGCTGCATACTGTGGAAAGATTGCTTTTGAGAATTCTCACTACCCAGCTCAGCATTTCTCAGCCAGTTTTGTGAAGGGTAAATATCACTAGAACAAAGAAAGTGGTCAAATCTGTTGGCTTCAAAGCAGATCTTTGAATCTCTGATCTCTTTGAGTTTTTGAGCCACTTGAACTCTTCTTTGAGTTTTCTCTAGTCAAAATTCTATTTGACTAGAGATAAATTCTTGCTTTAATATAGCAAATGCAATCTTTAGACTTGAGTGAGTCAAGATGAGCTGGAGATCACAAACAGAGAAGTGGGGAAAGCCCACTGGTCTGCCCCGTGGAGGGGACAGAGGGAGAGATTCCTAAGAGAGACCAGAAGTTGAGCTGATAGCCCTGCTAAACCTGCATCAGTGCCCCGATTGTAGGATAGAGCCGGGTGCATAGAAAACTCATAGAAACTGAGAAGAGAGGCGGTGGAGCCCCAAACCCAAGGCATGACCTGACCTTCTCATGTGCAGCTAGGATGGTATAGGCCAGTTACAGAGATGTCACCACCCCAGCAGTGCCAAGTCCCACTCTCACAGAGTCTGGGAGGAGTCCGAGGTGCTGAAGGCTGGGACGGCTCACACAGTGATGAGGTTAGATCTCCTTGGCTTTGGAATAGGAAGGTTTCCAGACCGGGTGCCCTAAAATACTGAAGGCAGAGACAGACCATGCTTGAAGGATCCAGATGGTAAATGTGTAAGACCCAGAAGGTGCAGCCCTGACCAGAGGTCCTCTCTCACGGCCGCACGGAGCCTGAAAGTTTCCACTTTCTGGTACTATCATTGAGACAAAAAGGAAAAAGGAGAAAGACTAACCCCCCCCACCCCAGTAATCAGCAGTAAGTTGAAACAGTTTTAAACCTTAAGGGTTATTTTTAAGGTCCAAGTTAAATTTCACACATGTCCATTTCATCATCCCCTGCTTCTACCCTCTACCCCAGCATCTTTTTGAGAATGAAAAGGAATTAGATCAATATGTTAGTAACTGGAAGTAAAGCTCCCTTTCCTTCACGGACTATCAGAATACCCAGAGACACTGGCAGCATCGATGCGGAGGACTTGGCCTTTCATCTCTACTATAGACAGCTGAACGGCACAGCGGGAGGCCCATTGACAGGCCCCTGTATGCATTTTGTTTGACTTTCAGTATGGGTAGCAGGTGTTATTCCTAAAAACAGCATTTGAATTAATTGTTAACGTTGTGATATTAGATTTCCTAGGTAAATCTGGATTCTGGACTTCTGCTTACATTGTAAGACTATCTAGCAAGACTCAGCTGGACTGAGAAACAAATGCCTTCTTTCAACAAAATGTTCACTCCCAGGGAGCGGCTCTCGGGCCGCTCTCTCCATGGTACCACTGGGCTCTGTGGTTTACAGCCCCTGCCCCAGAGCTGCAAAGGTGGTAGTTTGTGTTCTAGCTCAGATATCAGGTAACGGCGTAAGAAATACCCTGGTGTCTGCATGGTATGGAGCAATGATCCTCAGCCAGATGAAATTTTGCTTCCTGACCCCCAATCTTCCAGAGGATATTTGACAGTTCTGGAGATGTGTTTTGTATCATGACTAAGGACCATGCCATTGGGGTCCAGAGGGCAGAAGCCATAGATGCCAACTAACTATGTTGCAATATTCTGGGCATACCTTGGCCAGAGAATGATCATCCCAGATTGAGAAATCCTGGAATAGAGCATAATTAGGGAATTTGTCTGTGATTAAAATTTTTCTAGTTATAGTAACAACATGCCACCTTTATAGTTCTAATACTTTTCTATAGAAACTCTATCTTTCTTATTCATTCAACAAACATTAATCCATGCATCTTCCTGTGACTAACATTCTAATATTCTAAGATGTGCCCACGGAACAAAGGTGGACTCAAACTTTCCTATGTCCAGGTTGTTTCTGTAGTATTAGTATAAGCTCTTCTTTGAAGGTTTTATAGAATTCTGCTGTAAACCATCTGAAACAGGACATTTTTTTGTTGGGAGAATTTTTACTGTTTCTTTGATCTCAGGGCTTGAAATTGGTCTGTTCAGGAGCTTTATTTCTTCCTGGCTAAGTCTAGGGAGAGGGTGTGATTC
>CAUYON010048807.1:0-17074 GCA_963573935.1 Arctocebus calabarensis
CATTGGATACTTTTTCTTCCATTCTTGAGATACTTTGCTAAGAAGAATATGTTCCAGCTCCATCCATGTAAACACAAAAGAGGTAAAGTCTCCATCTTTCTTTAAGGCTGCATAGTATTCCATGGTATACATGTACCATGTATTAATTTGTACAATTTATTAATCCATTCGTGGGTCGATGGGCATTTGGGCATCTTCCACGACTTAGCAATTATGAATTGGGCTGCAATAAACATTCTGGTACAAATACCTTTATTATGATGTGATTTTTGGTCTTCAGGATATATACCCAATAAAGGAATTATGGGATCGAATGGCAGATCTATTTTTAGATCTCTAAGTATTCTCCAAATATCTTTCCAAAAGGAATGTATTAGTTTGTATTTCCACCAACAGTGTAGAAGTGTTCCCCTTTTTCCAAATCCACGCCAACATCTCTGGTTTTGGGATTTGATTTGATTTGATTTTTGTATATGGAGAGCGATAAGGGTCTAGTTTCATTATTCTGCATAGATATCCAGTTTTCCCAGTATCACTTACTAAGGAGACTATCCTTTCCATACAGTATTTGCTTGGCAACTCTGTCAAAGATAGGTTCACTATAAATGTGTGGATTTGTTTCTGAATTCTCCATTCATTCTATCATATTGGTCTGTGTGTCTGTTTTTATGCCAGTACCATGTTGTTTTGGTTACTTTGAAGTTAGGGAATGTGATTCCCTTAGTTTTATTCTTTTTGCTTAGAGTGGCTTTGGTGATTCAGAGTATTTTGGGGATCCATATAAATTTTAGAATTATTTTTTCTATTTCTGCAAAGAATGTCATTGGTATCTTGATAAGGATTGCATTGAATCTGTAGACTGCTTTGGGTAATATGGACGTTTTAACACTATTGATTCTTCCAGTCCACAAGCATAGAATATCTTTCTATATTTTTATGTCCTCTTGAATTTCTTTTATCAATGTTTTATAGTTTTCATTATAGATATCTTTCACTTCTTTGGTTAAGTTTATTCCTAGTATTTTATTTTATTTTTAGCTATTGTAAATGGGACTACTTTCTTGGTTTCATTTTCATATTGTTTACTGTTATCATATAGAAATGCTGTTGATTTTTACATATTGATTCTGTATCTCGCAACTTTACTGAATTTATCAATTCTAACAGCTCTTTGGGGAGTCTTTAGATTTTTCTAGATATAAGATCCCACTGCAAACAAGGATAATTGACTTCTTCCTTTCTAATTTAGATAGCCTTTATATCTTTCTCTTGTCTGAATGCTGTAACTAGAACTTCCAGCACCATGTTGAATAACTGTACTGAAAGTGGACATCCTTATATTGTTCCAGATTTTAGAAGAAAGGCTATCAGTTTTTCCACATTCTTTACGGTCTATCATATATGGTTTTTATCAGTGTTGACTTAAGTTCCTTCTAAACCTAGTTTTTTGAGTTTTGATCTTGGAGGGTGTTGAATTGTATTGAATGCTTTTTTAAGCATCAATTGAAATGATCATAAGGTTTTTGTTCTTTGTTCTGTTGATATGATGTATCACATTGATTAATTGGCATATATTGAACCATCTTTGCATTTGTGGGATGAATATCACTTGATCATAATCAATAATATTTTTAATGTGTTGTTGAATTCAGTTTGCTAGTATTTTGTTGAAGTTTTTGCATCTATGTTCATCAGAGATATTGAACTATAGTTTTCTTTTTGTGTTGTGTCTTTGTCTTGTTGTGTCTTTGTCTTGTTTGCCAGGGTGATACAGGCTTCAGAGAATGAGTTTGGGAGTAACCCCTTCTCCTTGATTTTTTGGAATAAATAGGATTGGTATTAGTTCTTCTTTGAGAGCTTAATAGAATTCTGCAATGAAGCATTAGGGTTTTGGGCTTTTCTTAGATGGGAGTCTTTTTATTATTATGGCTTCTGTCTTGTTACTTGTTATTAGTTTATTCAGGTTTTGGATTTCTTCTTTTTAATCTTGGTACATTGTATGTGTCTAGGAATTTATCAATTTCTTCTGGGTTTTCTAATTTATTAGCATATAGTTGTTCATAGTAGTATCTAATGATTCTTTGGATTTCTGCAGTATCAGTTGTAATATCTTCTTTTTCATCTCTGATTTTATTTATTTGGATATTCTCTCTTTTTCTTAGTCTGGTTAATAGTGTGTCAATTTTATCTCTTCAAAAAACCGACTTTTAATTTGTTGATCTTTTGTATTTTTTGGTTTCAATTTCATTTATTACTATTACGATCTTTATTATTTCTTTTCTTCTACTAATTTTGGGTTTGATTTGCTCCTGTTTTTCTAGATGTTTAAGATGCATTGTTAGGTTGTTTATTTAAAGCTTTTCTACTTATTGCTATAAACTTTCCTCTTATTATTGCTTTTACTATATCCCATAGGGTTTGATATATTGTGTTTACATGTTCATTTGTTTCTAGAAATTTTTAATTTTCTTTTTAATCTCTTCAATGACCCACCAGCCATTCATAAGCATATTGTTTAATTTCCATGTGTGTGTATATTTTCCAGTATTCCTATTGTCATTGATTTCTAGTTTTATCCTCTATGGTCAGAGAAAATACTAGGTATGATTTCAATTTTGTTTGAATTTTTTAAGACTTGTTTTGTGGCCTAATATATGATCTACCCCTGAGAATGATCCAAGAGCTGAGGAGGAAAAAATGTGTATTTTGCAGCTGTTGGATGAAATGTTTAGTAAAATCTATTATGTCCATTTGGATAAGTACAATGCTTCTTTGCTGATTTTCTATCTGGAAGATCTAGCCAATGCTGTAATTGGAGTGTTGAGTTCTCCAACAATTATTGTATTCGGGTCTAACTCTCTCATTAGCTCTGTTAATATTTGCTTTATATATATATAGGTACACCAGTGTTGGGTGCAGATATATTTAGAATTATTATATCCTCTTGCTGAATTGCCACCTTTATCATTATGTAATGACCTTTGTCTCTTTATACAACTTTTGTCTCAAAATCTATTTTGTCTGATAGAAGCATAGCTACTCCTGCTATTTTTTGGTTTCCATTTGCATTGAATATCTTTCTCCATCCCTTTACTTTCAGTCTATTTGTGTCATTACAGGTGAAGTCTATCTCTTTCCTACAAAGAGAGGAAAGCCATCATGGATGGCTTTTTGTTTTTATCCAGTCTTCCCACTCTGTGTCCTTGATTGAAGTATTATTCCAGTCAAATTGATGTTATTATAGATAGGTAAGAACTTAAATACTGCCATGTTATTATTTGATTTCTGATTGTTTCGTGGTCCTCTCTTTCTTACTTCCTTCCAAAATCAGTTTGTTAAAAGTGATTTTCTCTGGTAGTGTGTTTTAATTTCTTGCTTTTTATTTTTTGTGCATCTGTTGTAGGTTTTGTGATTTGAGATTACCACAGGTTTGCAAAAATCATTTATAACCAATTATTTTAAACACGGACCACTCTCCCTACACACAAACAATAAACAAGCAAAGAGAAATCTAACAAAAATTCTACCCTTTAACTACATCCTCCCAAACTTTTTACCTCTTTGTTGTTTCCATCCATATCTTTTTATATTACCTATCTTTCAAACTGTTGTTGTGTTTATTTTTTATGTATTTGGCTTTTAAGCTTTCTATTCAAGATATGAGTGGTTTATGCACTGCAATTACAGCAATAGAGTATCCTCTATTTGTGTATATACTGTTACCAGTGAGTTGTATACTTTCAGAAATTTTTCTATTGTTGATTCACATCCTTTTCTTACAGATTGAAAAACTCCTTTTAGCATTTCTCATTTGGTATTGATTAAATCCCTCAGCTTTTGTCTAGAAAAGTTTTTCTTTCTCCTTCATGTTCAAAGGATATTTTTGCAGGATATGATATTCTAGGGTTGAGGTTTTTTTTTCTTTCCACACTTTGAAGATGTCATACCACTATACCGATACGTGGTATCCATTATATTGGACCTTTTGTATATGTTGTTGTTGTTGTTGTTGTTATTTGCTTCCCTTGAGCCCTTTTATTTATCTGTGACATTTGGGAGCTTGATTATTAAAAGCCCTTGAAGCCTTGTTTGAGTAAACTCTTATTGATGTTCTACGGCCTGATTTCTTATATCTGAATATTGATATCTTTCTCCAGGTATGGAAAATTCTCCGCTATTATATTTTGAATAAATTTTCTACCCCAATCTATTTCTCTACCTCCCCTTTAAGGCCAATAATTCTTATGTTGGTCCTTTTGAGGCTATTGTCTAGATTTTGTATACACACTTTACCTTTTTTATTGCTTTTTCTTTTTTTTTCTCATCTGACTATATATTTTCAAATACCCTGTTTTCAAGCTCACTAATTCTTTCTTCTGCTTGGTCAAATCTATCCTTGAGAGATTCTGCTGCATTTCTCAGTTTGTCAATTTAATTCTTAAGCTCCAGAATTTCTGCTTGTTTCATTATTATGTTTTAATCTCTTTGTTATATTTCTCTAATGGGCTTCTGAATTCCTTTTCTGTGGTGTCTTGAAGTTTATTAAGCTTCTTCAAGACAGCTATTTTGAATTCTTTGTCTAAAAGATCACATATCTCCATGACTTCAGGATTGGTCATTAGTACCTTAATTAGTTTGTTTGGTGAGGCTATCTTTTCCTGAATGTTCTTAATGCCTGTGGATATTCATTGATGTCTGGGCATTAAAGAGTTAGGTGTTTATTTTAATCTTTGTAGATTGAGTTTGTTTGAACCTATCCTTTTTGAGAAGGCTTCCCAGATATTTGAAAGGAATTGAGTGTTGTGATCTAGGTCACTACAGTCATATTCGCATTGGGTGTGCCCCAAATCCTGTAATGCTATGATTCTTACAGATTTCTGGTGGTCCTGCCTTAGTGGGTTTAGGTTAAGATATGGGAAAATTCCCTGGATTACCAGGCAAGGATTCTTACTTTCTTCCTTCACTGTCTGTGCTGGTTTCCTAGAGATGGGGGAGGAGTGAGGTGGGCACTCCCTCATGGACACCAATACCACTCACATCTGAAGCCAGCTCAGTGCTACCCAGAGCTCCTGGTGACTGCTGCCTGGCTACCTGAAAGCCCATGTCCTGCCAGGACTGGATTCTTCCCTTCAGGACAACATTCCTTGTGACCCAGGGTGAGTTCAGAAATGTCATCCAGGAACTAAGACCCAAATGCAGAGTCTGTTTGGTACTTTATTTTACTGTGGTTGAGATGGTACAAAAGTTGAAAAATAAAGTCCTTTGAGCTCTTCTCTGACCTTTCTTTCCCCAAGTGAATGAAGACTCTCCCTGAGCTGCCTGGAATTCAGGGAGAGAGTGACACAGGCACTGTTGTGGCTGCTGCTGCTGGTGTCTCACTGGGTGCACCTCAAGTTCACTGGCTCTGAGCCAGCACAGCTGCAGAAGTTGTCCAAGAACTGGAGCCGTTTTTTGGCCCAACTGCCTTATGAATTTAGGCCAGGCCCCAGACTGCGTTTGTCAGCCAGTTCTAGGGCTAGCGGAAACTCAGGTTTCAGGGTGGAGGCGTTCTCTCTGGCCAGGCTGGTCAAAATGCTCCCTCTGTGGACACTACCAGTGTTCTGAACTGTGGTTTATTCTCCTATGCCAGGGTGGCTGTTATTTCAATGCAAAGCCCCACAATCACTTCACTCTCCCTTCTCAGGACACACAGGTTCTCCCTCCACCACCGGCACTGGCTTACCCAGCTGGGGGGTAGAGGAGGGTAGCGTAGGCAGTGCAAGACTGTCTGTTCTGCCCTCTTCAGCACCTCTTTCCTTGATACACTGGCAAAGTCAGGTAGTACTGATTGCTCACCTGAGTTTTGTTTCTTCTGAAGGTGTTTGCTTCCGTGGATAGTTGTTGCATTTTGTGTTCCTGGGGAGGGACCATTGCTGGGGGTTTCTATTCCACCATCATGCTACTCTGCCCCCTTCCTATCAAGCTTGTCTTTTACAGCTTTTGCTTTTTGTGATTAGAAAGTAATTCAAATCCAAAGGTCATGAATATTTTATCCTGTATTTTATTCAAATGCTATAAATATTTCTTTCTATATTTAGGCAATGAACTGTGGAACTTATTTTTGTGACTGGCATAAGATGGAAAGCTGAAATTCCTGTTTCGTTTACTGAATGGCCAGTTCCTTTCTGGCACTTCCTTTACGTGCTTTGTTTCAAATCCCATATTGGATTTTCACATAGCCAAAACAGTACCTGGACTTCATTCTGTTCTACTGACTTTGTATGCATTGCTGAGATAGTACTGTTTTATTGAGTCTACCTTTAGGATATGTTCTATAATGGGCTGGGAAAGCTCTTTACTATTCCTATTTTTCAAAAAATTCTTCTTCTTTTTTTTCTTTTCACCTATCTAAGCTTCCTTAAGAATTTCAGGATAAGTCTGTCAAGTTTCATGAAAAACTCTGCTGGGATTTCAATTAGGATTTCGGTGAATTTATAGACTAATTTGAGGACAATGGATATCTTTACAATAACAAGCATTCAGGCTCCTTCATATAATGTAGCTCCCTGTTTATGTACTTCGGTATAAAAAGGTCTTGTTTCAATTCATTGTAGGCATTATAGAGTTTGTCACTGTTTTAAATGAGAATTTTCATGTTACATTTGAATAAGTTATTAATGGCATGTTGAAAATTGTTGGGTTTTGTATGTGCCTTCATACTTTATTGGTTTTCCTCTTAGACTTTCTAAATAGCTGATCAAATCCCTCCATGAATAATAGCACTTAGTCTTTACCTTTCCAATTTTTATACCTTTCACTTCTTTTTACTGCTTCATAGCCATGGCTAATTTTTCCTGTTCAAAACTGAATAGTAGCAGTGGTGGTAACAACCACTTGTCTTTCTCCTGACTGGTATTAATTAATCCAAGAACAATTTTTTATCTTCTGTGGTTCAGGCGCTAACACATGAGGCTAATAGAGTAAACTCAACAGATATATATCCTCATGGATATTACACACATACACATAATCACGTAAGGTGAAACTCCAGCAGCAAATGCTAGAAAGGAGAGGTACATAGTGCAAGAAAAGCTTTATAAGTGGAGTGGTGTTGGGAAAGTTAGGGAAAGTATTCCTGAGAAAGAGATACTTAAGCTGTGTAGAATTTAATTGTGCAATAAGGAAGGAAGGGTACTCCTCCAGACAGAGGGAACAACATATATGAAGGCCCTGGGGCAAACAAAAATAGGCAAAAACTAGTGGGTATTAAAGAAAAGTATGTCTTTCACAATTGGACTGAAAATTTATAGATAAGCCAATGTGGACAGGGGTTGGAATGATTCATGCAGAAGCAAGATAGAGTTAGAGGCATCAGAATGAACTTCTGTTTAGCTTAAGGCAGATACAGATGGAAATATTTATAAAGATGTGTGTGTATTACATACCTCTGGTGTATATGGGTTAGCACACATGCATATATTTCTCTGCTCTGCCCACTAAGAGGGCCTAAAAGAAATACTACTTCCACAACATGAGCATACCTATACCCAATATCTTGGTTTCTGCTACCAATTCTCCAGAAAAAGAAACTAGAGCTTTTGGGAGAAATATCTGATTCTAGGACTGGGGCAAGAAATATACAAGGTAAGTCTGGAGTATCTTGTGGCAGAAATAAGAAAGTTCTCAAAAAAGGAGAACACCCTTTCACCCATGTAAAAGGACTCAACTAACTGAAAGAGGACTCAATGGCCAAACTTGCACAATTTCAGCCACAAAACGAATAATGTACATGGTGTGATGAGATTACAACCTGAAGTCATTAGTCCACAATGATGTAAACAAATGATTGAATAAATTAACAAATATGGGAGAAGAAACAAATTTCTGTGCAGATTTTCAAATAATTTATGTCAAAGAGGGGGTGCATAATTCTCCCTCCACTCCTTAGGTGTGGGGTTGCTCATAGTGATTTCCTTCCAGAGAGTATAGCACAGGGGAAGGACAAAACAGTGACTTTACAGTGGAGATGCTTGACAAACACTACCCCGGCCAGGTGATTACAGTTAATATCAACAGTCATAAATTATGTTGCTAATATGAACCCTTGATGTGATGATGTAAATGGCACTTAACCTCCATGGTCTTGCTCCCAATAACCCGTAACTCCAGTCTAATCATGAGTAAATCATCAGACAAATTACAAAAGTGGCCCATGCTACAAAACACCTGAAAAATACTTCCTGAAACTGACAAGGTCATCAAAAATAAGAAAAGTGCCTGTAATCCTAGCATTCTGCAAGGCTAAGATGGGACTTTGAGACCAGCCTGAGCAAGAGTGAGATCCCATCTCTAAAACTAACCAGGCATTGTGGTGGGTGCCTGTAGTCCCAGGTACTTGGGAGGGTAAGGCAAGAGAATCACGTGAGTTCAAGAATTTGAGGGTGCTGTGAGCTATGACACCATGGCACTCTACTAAGGGCGACAAAGTAACACTCTGCCTCAAAAAAAAGGAAGAAAAGTCTAAGAAACTGCCAGAACCAAACTGTCAACCATGAGCTGTGACACTACGGCACTCTACTAAGGGCAACAAAGTGAAACTCTGTCTCAATAAAAAAATAAGAAATGTCTAAGAAACTGCCAAAACAGAGAAAAGACAATAGGTAAAAAGTAAGGAAATCTGAGTAACCTGTGGTCTTTATGATAATATATCAATGTTGGCTTGTCCACTCTAACAAATACACCATATTGATTAATACATGTAATAAGGAAAACTGGCTCTGAAGAGCTCTCTCTGGCTGCATTTTGTAGAATAGCCTTTACATTCTAGAGTGAATGCAAGCAGACAAGGCAACAGTGATTGATAATTTGGACCAGGGTGGGAGTGGTGGAAACAGAAAGAAGAGGAACAGATTCATAAGAAATAAAGGATGCAAAATCAATAGAACTTGAGGATGAACTGCCTCTTTGCCTTCTTTCTTGTAATCAGACTTGCCAAAATTTTGTGTGTTATTGATATTTTCCATGAGCTATGTGTTGGTATTATTAATCAACTTTACAGTTGTTTTCCAATTCATTAACTTTCTATTCTTACCTATATTAATTCCCTCACAACCACAACCATGTAATATTTACCTTTGACTGGTGGTCTATTCTGTAGGAGGTCTGCTGGAACTGGCGTATCTCTCTGATGATGTGTGATATCTAACAAAGAAAACAAAATGACAAGAACGAAAGCAAAGCAAAGGTATTCTCCCTACACTGTGGCATATTCTCCTGAGGCCTGTTCCCAGAATAGTCAGTCCCTTCTTCCGGGGAGGTAGGTGGAGCCCTGTATGATCACGTCCTATGCCTGGTGATTTCTTGCCCTTCAAGAAGTCACATAAAATGCCAACAGCAAGATACTGAGTTTATAATTGAGGAGGAGCTGGCTCTGGGTGGCCTCAGGCTTGAAGGAGGCAAGCTCTGGATGCTATTCTGGATGCTATTATCTATGGGCTCAGAACTTGGTTGTCCAGCAAGAAGCCTTCAGCAACCATCTATCACTGGTCAGTCTTAGAAAGTCTTCCTTGGAAATTTATTCCATATCCCTTTGCCCTGACTGCAAGTTGAAATAACTCTGCCAAAAATCTCCTTAATTGGCCAACATCAAGTATTAGACCCAGCATCCATAACATTAAAAAGTAGACATAGCCAGGTGTGGTGGCTCATGCCTACAATCCTAGCACTTGCAGAGGCCGAGGCAGGTGGATCACTTGAACTCAGGAGTTCAAGACCAGCCTGAGCCCGAGCAAGACCCCATCTCTACTAAAAATAAAAATTAGCTGGGTATAGTGATGGGTGCCTTTAGTCCCAGCTACTTGGGAGAATTGGGTAAGATCCCTTGAGCCCAAAAGTTTTGAGGTTGATGTGAGTTATGACATCATGGCACTCTACCCAGGGTGACATAGTGTGAGTCTGTTCCCCCACCAAAAGTAGCAGACATTGATTTTTGTGATTTAGCCTCTTCAAGCCATTAAAGTCATTGAAACAGACTGATTATGAAACCAGCACCTACCATTCTCATCTTGGAAAAATTGACGAGACCTTCCTCCGTAAAGTTTGGTGTTCCTTCTTCGATAAATGCCAGGTCTGTCAAGTACATCCCAAGGTAAGGAACTGCTGGGGGGTTGCAACTGTAAGACCAAGAGGCATCATGCTCACACTCATTAACACAATGTCTACTTCCCTCCCCAATCTGAACAGGAAGCAACCATACTGCTGCCATTCTGAAGAACAAAATCTTTTTATTTCACTTTCATACAGAGTTCTAAACACATTTCACAATAGAATATGTAAAATGACAGCACATGCTTTCCGACATGTTTTAGACAATGGCATACTCAAATAACAGGGTGTCTTGGTGACAAATATAATGCATTTGCTAGCGGTAATTGTTTGCAGTACTTGTGAACTGGTCACCCTACATTAGGGGGTTGAAGCATAGAGAAAACCCCACGCCTTCACCCGTTCCATTCCAAACATTCAACCTTAAGGAACTGGATAGAAAGATGAATGGGATTAGAGCTCTGCACTATTGTAAAACTTGTTTTCTGTTTTAGTTAAATGTTTTAGAAGGTGTCAACTTATTATCACAACTGCAAACTAAAGTGTGACACTGTTTTGTTTTGTTTTATTTTGTTTTTGGAGGAGCAAGGGTGGGCATACTTGGTTTTCTCAAAGAGGACTGAGAACACAGGCTTTTGATGCAGAAAGAACTGAGGGTGAATCCCAGCTTGACCAGTTACTAAGTGATACTGAGCAAACTCTTTGAACTACAGCTTCCTCCTCCTTAGAATGGAGACAGAAAAGCTTCTCTCTTGGTTAGGCGGCTTAGGAAAGACACAGCAAGCACTTAGCATGAAACCTGCCATTGAGTAAACTATTCCGTGGATAGTTCTTGTACTATTATTGCTATCGTTGATCTCATTATTATTATTATTATTACTATTACCATCACAGAACTAACTTTTTTCCAGAGTAAGTAAAATATTTGAGGCAAATCATGAGAAAATCAGTTACAGAATAGATTCTATGTTCTGTGTGTGTGTAAAAAGAGAATGATTCAGAAATAGAAAACCAAAAATATATAACCCTAATCAACATGTTCTGTAATATTTAAATAAAAATCATAGGAAATCATCACACATTTAGATTGGGAAATAGCTGAATCAAGAAAATTACTATACTAAAAGACAGTCTGATTATTATGGTGACATTTTCTTCTTAACTGGAATATTTTGCATACCACTAGTACATCTGTGAGAAATATATCGTATACACAGTATCCCAAGTGGAAAGGAAAGAATAGAAAATACCTATATAATGGAAGTTGTGTCCTATTCGTTTTTCTTTTCAAAGCACAGTAGGAGCTAAGTCACTATTTGTATGCTATATAAATTATGTACATATATGTCTTAATTACAAATAATTTAAAGATTAAGATAGACATACTTTTTAAGGGTTTCTCTGAGATTTTTAAATCTTCCTTCAGATGAAACGATCTTCTGAAGTTTGTCCATTAGAGCTTTTGTCTAAAAAAAATAAATAAATAAAACTTAATGTTATGAAAATAATTTGGTTTGGTAGATAGTGAGTTGCCACGCGACGCTCAACTCTCTTCTCCAGTGGCAGGTTCTGGCACCTTTGCCAGAATAAAGGCTACTGGGAGATGTGATTCTCACAGCAAAGAGACGGGGCCTCATGCTTCCATGCAATGCTAAGAAGAACCGTGGAGAAGAGGAAGGATCGGTACCTACATATTTAGCCAAAAAGAGGGAAAATGTATAGAAAAGAAAAACTTGCAATGCATGGAAAACTCAGAGACAAAAAGAAGGGAGAAGCACGTGCTGAATGTAGACTCTCAAAGGAGCAGTCTCACTTCCGAGTTCTCGAAAGGAGTCTTTGAATGTTCACCTCCAAACTGTCAAAGCTGGTACTGACTCAGCAATATCTTCTACTCCAGAGCCTTTCTCTTTTGATCATCTGCATCAGTTTTTTAGATAAATATAACTAACGTTTACTAAAAAAATAACAATGTATTGACACTGGTATGGAGTTACTTTGATGAACATGGGAGAGTGGCAGGTGGCCCTTGGGGGAGAAGACCCATTTCTGGTGGTGAGAGCTTTCAGGACAACTCAAAGGGCTGCCTTCTCCATCCCGGTTTCTCAGGGCTCAAGAGATCCTCTGCCTGACTCAGAGCTGATTTTGGCTCAAAAAACCTGCAGCCTTTGTCTACCAGGTCTTCTGATGTCTCCCAGACAGACCTCGGATTGGAGAGGGGGCAGCTGCAGAGTAGAGGGTATTACTGAAGGTGACTGACACAGGCATATCTGCGGGCCAGGCACTACCCACATGGCTAGAGTGAGGCACTTGACCTTGGAGATAGCCTCTCTGGAGGACAGTCCATCAGCCCTGTGTAGGCCATTGTGAGTTACCCATACATGTGACTTAAATGGTACAGATTTTTAAATGTCTCTACAGGTGGTGTATGCAAAATTTAAAACAGTAATTTCAACATTAGTCTTATGTCTATTCTATGATCAGTTCGGTTATCCCCAAACCAGCATCCTATCAGAGACAAGAATGACACAGGTGACATTCTTAAGGAAGATTTAGGGAACCCTTGATGACAGCTGGTGATTACTAGAAAGCCGGTGAATGTGAATAAGGTTGGTGGGCTGCTCCAAGGTTCATTTCCTAGTTCTGATATTGTCTGTAGCTGTGTAAGATGTTGCCGCTGGGGGGAACTGGGTATGAGCTTTAGGGAATGTCTATATTATTTTTTACAACCACATGTGAATCTATAATCATCTAAAAATTAAAGATGTTTTGTTTTTGGTTTTCTTTTTAAAGAAAAAAAACAGCATTAATTAAAACTTTCTATTTATTAGGTCCAGGTGTTGCTGACGGAACAAGGAGTTGTCAGTTTTAAGGGGCCAAATTTGGGATTCTCAGAGCATTGCATTTCTGCTAAGGACTAGTGGGGGAAAGGTGAGATGAAGGACATAGGCTTCCTTTCTAGCTACATGAAGAAATTAAAGTCTCTTCTTTGTGAAAGGGAAGGGCTGGCAAGAGAAATGAAGATAGAAAAGAGCAAGAAGGGTGGTGCCCATGGTTCAATGGGTAGGGCGCCAGCTCTATATACCGAGGGTCATGGGTTCGAAACCAGCCCTGGCCAGCTAAAACAGCAGTGGCAACTGCAACAAAAATAGCTGGGCATTGTGGCGGGCGCCTGTAATCCCAGCAACTCAAGGGAGGCTGAGGGAAGAGAATCACCCTAGCCCAAGAGCTGGAGGTTGTTGTGAGCTGTGACACCAGGGCACTCTACCGAGGGTGACAAAGTGAGACTCTGTGTCAAAAAAAGAAAGACAGAAAGAAAAGAAAAGAATAAGAAATAATGAGTGTCTCTGACAGGGGTTTAATCCTCAGAGGGGGTAATAAAACCAGCCAGTTGTGAGGCACTGTCAGCAGGATGTATTTATGCTCTTCTTCCAGCCTGGAGCCCTAGCGTTCCTCACCATGCTTGGGTGGTCCCAGCGAGGTGGGCATGGTGGTATGTAGGAGGCAGCAGACAGGGCCTGATGTAGTCCCTCCTCACCACTGGGACCACTGGGATGTGAAGGAGCCTGGGAAATTCCTCCAGCGCCCTTTGAGAGGGCCATGGTAGTCATCTGATGATGAAGAGTTCACAGGCCCACCGGGTATCACCAAGGAGCACAGGGGCCTGTGGTACAGGTAAGACTTACTCCAGGCTCAGAGGAACAGCACAGCCAGCAGAGCTGAAGGGGTGGAGAGGTCAGCCAGGCTCCCCGGGTGCAATCACCAGGCCTGGTTTCTGGGCAGAGCAGGCAGACTCCCAGACATCAGGCCTGGGCACATCACGTTGCCCTGCACCCAAGGACCCATCCTCAAGGCCTCTACCAGGAGGCCAGAGGTGCAGCAAACTCCCATAGGCCTGGAGAAGCCGTCGCCCACACCCACCAACACCCAAGAAAAAGGCCAGAGAAAGAACAGGGGAAGAACCGTGATTTAGTGTGAAACTTAAAATTATCTGAATGAAGACAACAGGCCCAGGCTGGAAGGAAAGAAAATTAAGAAAGCTGTATTTCTACATACCTAAGTCTTTATACCAAAACTTGCAATTTACTGCCTGAATGACAGTGAAACAGGTGCACTTTGAGGCCCTTTGCCCCTGGGTTTGCCCTAAGGCATTGGACCCTTTCTTTGGGAGACAAAGAAGGACTCACCGGATATCACTGTACTCACTTGGAATCGATGGGGCCTCCTGAATTAATTCAAGAAACAACTCCTGACTGATGACCACATTGTTTCAGGTTCTCCCCCCAAATGTTTTAATGAATGTCTTAGAAATGCACACGAGTAGAATCAATTAAGTGGTCAGAGCACAGTAATTAGCCAAGTTGGCACCTTCCCTTGGCAGCTGAGCGGCTCCTTCCAGCTAATGATTTCCTAATTAGTCATATTTATCTGGTCTTTTGGCTCCCAGCCGCTCCTCCTCTCAGCAACAGGACATGTCCCAGGTTGATGCTCACCTGCTTGGACACCTTGGCCCACGTTTTCTTCAGCCTGTAGATGGCACTTCTGTTTAAGGCCGAGGTGATCTCTAGCACGCCATTGTAGTTGTGCAGGCACCGGCAAATGTCAGCCACCGCTACCCACTTCTCGATCGCGTTGGCACGGGAGCTGACGTCAGCGTAATTCATTATCTGGGAGGCCACCAGGTTACTCATCTGAGACAATCAGAAAGCCGAGAGAGGCATGTTAGAGCCAAAGCAGTGCGTTTAGGCAAAACACCTAAATTGTCCGCAGACAGGTCAGGAAAGCAGGATGTGGAGAAGCCTGAAATCAGTTCCACTCTCTAAAGAGAGAGTCTGTGATAACAGTAATCACAGCAAACCTGTGAGCGTCTGCCCATCCTTTGAGTAAAGAGAGGGATTTCTTATAATCTGGCCTGTTGGGGGAAGAGGTGGTTTTGTTCATCAGCATTTTTGATGGAGTTATTGCCAATAATTATTGAGGAAATGGTATCCTAACCCCTGAGGAAAAACAATGTCTGCAGATCTTGGTGGTCACTCTTTGGGGCCTTTCCACATACTCCTTGGCTCTGAGAAGCCTTAGGTAGAGAGAAAGAAAAAACCCTTTCCTTAGGTCAGATCAGATTCTAAACTGATAAACTTTCAAACCAGCAATAGTCAGCTACAGAAGAGAACACTTCTTCTTCTTACCCTATTTTTCACCAGAGGTTAAAAGGACCTGCCAGGTTAAGTACTGTAATTCTGTTAGTTAAAGCCAGTTTAAGAAGCCCGGTTCTTAGAATATGGAAAAGCAAAGGGCCAAATGGGATTACTATATTGACAAAGAGAATATGGGGCATAAAATCTTACATCTATATACTAAATATGATGGACACATCCATTCTTCACTGATGCTGGTGATACTTAAGATCTCACAGTGCTTCAAAACTATCATTGTGAATATTCACTAAAGCACCCACAAAGCACCAATTCCTCCTTACAATAAAGAGAAGAATTATTTGGAATCCAGTTCATTCAAGGAAGACATGATTTTGTTAATCAGCAATTTAACGGAGTTATTGCCAAGAATCATTGAAGGAATGTGACCAAGCAGGTGTTCCTTTAGGTGCTGAGAAAAGACAGACAAACAAATCAGTGTCCCTGCCCGTAAGGCCTAGTTAGGTGGGAAGGGGACAGGAGGCAGATACACAAACAACCAAATTCCACGCAGTGAAACACAAAGCTACGACTGTGCATGGTGGAGACTGAGAACATGGAGGCAGCCTGGGGCATGTGGCCTAGCACAGAGGCGGCTTCTGGAAGGAGGTTAGGCCTGCACTGACTCCTGCGGCATCAAAGCGTAAGAGCAGAGGGCCAGAGAGGGGAGGCACAGTGGAATGGAGAATGGGACAGCCATGAGAGGCCACACAGGCCCTGAGAGGCAAGGATGACAGATGGGTGGGGGTCTTGTGTCCAGGCTGAGAAGTTGGGACTACAGCCTGAAGGTGAGGAGAAACCACTTACAGATTTTTATCGGACAGAGAGATAATTAGATTGACCTTTAACAGGAGTCAGCCCTGGGGCACTGCCTGAGGAACGGGCTGGAGGGCAGTGAGAAGGCAGGGGACAGATGAGTTAGAAGCTCCCGGACAGGAAAGATGAAAGGCTGGGTCAAGTGGTGGCAGTGGGGAGGGCAGGGTGAGGAAGGGTCTGAGATACAGGGTGGTGGGTGGTAAGAGTCAGGTGGGTAAGGGACAAGAAGGTGACCTCTAGATCCTGTGCTAGGGTGAGCGAGTGTATTTTGAGGTCATCACCCAAGACTAGGGACAGAGAAGATGATGAGGAAGCAGGCTTGGTGGCTCTGGGCTGCAGGTGACAGGTTCCATCTGCAAGTTGTTGAGACTGGGGTGCACCAGTCATCCAAGCAGAGGAGACATGTGGGTCTGGAGCCTGGGATCCAGTCTCCAGCTTCTTACGTGTCAGACAGCACAGGTGGCAGACACTCCTTTCCCACAGCAGGGGCTCTGCTTCCCAGGGTGCGGACCAGATGAGCCACCACCTCAGCCTTCAGGCAGCAGCAGCAGCACTAGCTCATTGTGGGACAGCGTCCTACGAGCTCTCAGCTTGCCTTGCACAAGGGACTATCTGGGGAATCCACACTGTTGCTTTTGTATTTTGATTCTGGAAAACTTATTAATTTCCCATGGGGTTCCTGTTCTTTTTTTTTTTTTTTTTAAGCACATCATTACCCTTTCTACTATAGTTTAGTAGAACTGGAAAGGGAGACTTCTCTGTGCCTGGATAGTGCTGAAGACACCCCCATTATCTGTTTCTACCTCTGCCCTCTACCTCAAGGATAAGACCATGAGAGCAGAACCAATTAAAAAGCTGGTGGTTTGTTTTGTTTTGCAGTTTTTGGTGGGGGCTGGGTTTGAACCCACCGACTCAGGCATATGGGGCTGGCGCCCTACTCCTCTGTAGAAGGAGGGTAATTGGTGGGGCCACACCTACGGTGCATC
>CAUYON010048809.1:0-30335 GCA_963573935.1 Arctocebus calabarensis
TCTTCTTGTGCAATAATTGGGTTGTAGCCTTCACATGAAAGATATAAATTTGCTTCATATTAGGGCTGTATACATTGGATATTTTTTCTTCCATTCTTGAGATACTTTGCTAAGGAGGATGTGTTCCTGATATCTGCCTTACTTTCCCAAAAGTATTGTGCCACTTGTATGAAGATACCACTTCCATCTGGAACCTGCTTTATGTGCTATTGCAGGAAGGAAAAACAAGGATGGAAGGAAGGGAAAGAGGGAGGGGGGAGGGAGGAGAAAGGGAGGAAGGAAAGAGGAGAAAACACTAGAGGCAAAGTGAAAGAAAGAAGAGAAAGAAAGAGAGAGAGAAAGAAAAAGAAAAAAGAAAGAGAAAGAAGGAAGGAACGGAGGGAGGGAAGAAAGAAAAGAAAAGAGCGAGGGAAATGAGAAGAGAGGAGAGGAAGAATCTTTCTTGTAAAGTATAAGTATATACAAGAAGGGCTTAGAAGTAAATACTTTGGTCTGGTCAGGGAATCTCAGGCATGTGGCTCAGAATCCTGGTCAGCACAGTTAAGAGAAGCATCTTACAGATTTTTTCTGAGCCCAGTACCCCTTTTCCAAATTCCTCTAGGTTCAAGCAAAGGTTACGCTCCCTTGGCCAGGGGACCTCTTGCTGCCTGCCAGCCAGGGACGTCTGGATCTCCTTTTGATCTCCTGTTTTTCCCCTCAACCCAGAGCTATTTAATCTCTCCTGGGAGAGGCAGAGGCATTTGTTATTTGGCCATCAACAGTTAACTGCTTTTGTGGTTTACACACATACACAGAAGACAAATCAGCACTACGCTCAGGATATCACACATTCTCAGTAAAACCTGATACTTTAACAAGAACTTACTTTACCTCATTTCACATAAATCATCCCTTGAATTTGTCCAGAAAGAGGCAATCAGTTTGTGTTTTTAAGACTCATGAAAGTTTCAAATTTTTGCCACATAGCTGCTTGCTTCATTCCCCTTAGCCTTTTAGGTGATTCATTAATTTGCTCACTGAACCTGTATGGACCGTACCTACTATGTGCCACACGTTACACAGGAGAACTCGGGTGGAGCAATGGAAATACATTCCCACAGCAACCCGCATGCTTTACTGGTTTCTGGTCAGTAATGTCATCGTCATTTCCAAAGAACAGCTGATTTTCTCATCTACCAGAACATGTTCCTTTCTGAAAAGTCGTTGTTCTTGTCGTTCAGCTCTTCTTAAATGCCCAGCTTCACTGAAAGAGGGGAAGAGTAGACCAGAAAGCAAATCCCTGTGGGACAGACGATTCTGGTAGGAGATCATCTCAGTGACTTGAATTTGACCACAAATTTTAGTTACTCGTTTCATTAGAGTATTGCTTTGATTTCTCAACAATGTGAATGTGTGTGTATGGGGAAGGGGCAGGGTTTGGGGTATTGATATGGACCCTGGAACATTGGCTCCTTTTAAAAAAAATTATGATAAGATAAACATAACATAAAATTTGCCATCTTAACCATTTTTAAGTGCATGATAGTGTTAAGTACATTTAAGTTGTTGTTCAGCCAATCTCCAGAATTCCTGTCTTCCCAAACTGAAACTCCATGTCCACTGTAATAACTCCCATTCTCTTCTTCCTTTAGCCTCTGGCAATATTACTCTACATTGTGTGTCTGTGAATTTGATTACTCTAGGTACCTCATATAAGTGGGGTCACATGCTCTTTGTCTTTTTTGTGACTAGCTTCTTTCATTCAGCTTAATTTCTTCAGGGTTCATCTGTGTTGTAGCTTGGGTCAGAATCTCCTTTCATTTTAAAGCCTGAATAATATTCCACTGCATGTTAGTAGCACATGTTGTTGACCCATTCATCTGTAGAAGGACACTGACTAGGCGGCTTCCACCCTTTGGCTGCTAAGGGTGAAGTTGCTCTAAAGATCATGCAACATTGTTCCCAGTAGCCAAAAGGGGGAAGCCACCTAGCTGGGTATCTAAATATGTCTTCAATACTCTGCTTTTAGTTCTTTGGGGTATAAACTCAGAAATGCAATTCCTGGATCATTTGCTAATTCTATTTTAAATTTTTTGAGAAATTGCCCTCTTTTTCATATTGCTGTAGTATCTTACACTCCCACCAACAGTGCACATGGATTCCAGTTTCTCCCCCATTCTTGCTAACATTTGTTATTTTCTATCTTTTTTAAAATAGTAGCTATCTTAATCAGTAGGTGGTGTTGGTTCAGTTTTGGGGGGTGAAATAATAAAACAGAATGAACAACGTAAAAAAAATTCATAAAGGTTTACTGGCCATGGTTATGTACAGTGGGGATGTGTGTGTGCGTGTTATGTTTGCTTGTGTGTGATTATTCTAAGTATCTCAGTCCTGATAAACACATACAAACCAAGAAATGCTAACATTTGCCTTCTATACCTATTATCAAAAACCAAACAGTATCAAAGACTAAACAGAATGGACCCAATAGAATCTAAGGCCAAAAGCTTAAGAGAGCTTATATTACATTTCCTCTGTTTATCTAATTTGATTTTCATGGAATTATTTGTTTTTGGTGAACTCTTTGTGGGGCTTTAACTGGATAAGGAAAGCAGGAGGGAATTAAAGAGAACATAGAGGGTAGAACTCGTGTAAGATTTCTGGATTGCATGGACAAGCTGTGGAAAGTTTAACTTCAAATAAGACTACAGAAGTTAAATCTAATTTCTGATCTTGTATCTCCCCATGTCTCCTTGGTCATATTCATCTGTTCTCCTGCACTCTGAACCCACAGTAAAAGACCTTGAATGTCCTTGATCTAAACTTGTACTTGCCTATTTGTCAGAGCTCTGTTCTGAGACGTAGTTTACCATATTGAATTACCCAGCAATTTTTCTTAGACCTTAATCTACATAATACAGTTGGAAGGGGAGTAGGTAATAACTGATATTACTCAGAAATACCACATCCTTTCATGTCAAATATATTGGGCATTCAAAGAGAATTCTCTTTTTCTGGGCCTCCCAGATTTTTCGATAATTATGGTTGGCTCAGTCTATCCAAAGGAGAGCAAGGCTTCAGCTACATAGTCAAGGTGAAACAGGGAACTAAGTCTAGGGTTAAAAAAAAAAAGCAATTTCACAAAAGTTTATTGGCCATGGTTATGTACAATGGGGATGTGTATGTGAGATTATTCCAAGTATCTCAGGCCTTAGTCCCAACTTGTTCTCTGAGGCTGAGTGTGTTTGTTGGTGGGAACATTTGCTGAAGGAAAAGAATAGTGAGTCCCTATTTTATTTTATTTGTTTTTGAGACAGAGTCTTATTTTGTCATCCTGGGTAGAGTGCCGTGGCATCACAACTCACAGCAATCTCAAACTCTTGGGCTAAAGCGATCCTCTTGCCTCAGCCTCCCAAGTAGCTGGGACTACAAGCACCCAACACAACACTCGGCTATTTTTAGAGACAGGGTCTCACTCTTACTCAGGCTGGTCTTGAACTCATGAGCTCAAGCAATCCACCTCCCTCAGCTTCCCAAGTTCTGGGATTACAGGCATGAGCCACCATGCCTGGCCTGAGTCTCCCTGTTGGACTTGTGCTTGTCTGTAGCAGATGATTGAATCACAGGAGACTGTGGTCCTTCAGAACACAGGAGACTCTTAGGAGAAGGAAAATTAAAACTGTCTCTCTACTCAGACCCAGTAACAAAATGAAATTTGCAGGTGGCTATTTGTAGGAACCATGGGAGGAAGAAAATAGAATAATAAGACCCTGAACAGAGTTCCCAAGGTTTGGCTACTGAGTGGCTGGAGTCCTGAAGGGCAGCCAGAAAGCAGTGGAGCTATTCTCTCAGCCCTTCCTCCAGGTGTATTTTAACTTGCATATGCTTCTACAATCATTAGAGAAAATTCAAAGAACAGGCAGCTCAGAAGGGCTCTGATGATAGCCTACCATCCAGAATACTTTGAGTAAAGCTTTGAGACTACCAGTGACTACCACCTAGCCCAACTTTTTCTGCCCAGGGTTACCACGTTTTGATAAACTTGAATATTTCCATGTCTGTAATTCTTATAAAGCTTCCAAACGTAGACATTCCACCACTTCCCTGGGCATCTAGTTTCAGGGGAGAAGAAAGGAAGTTAACATTTACTGAGTGCCTGTGCTTCTACAAGCATTCTCTTATTTGATTCTCAGATAAGTCTTTGTTGTAAGCATTGTCTCACCCATTTTGATAGATAAGAAAAGCAAGGTTCATAGGTATAATTTGTCCAATAACAGGCACAAGTTTAGTAAGTGGTGGAACTCAGATTCAGACCCAGCAAAGACCATCCTCTTTCTCTTTTGCCTTTGTGCCTTTCAGTAGACTTTTGAATGCTAGCTAAGGCCTTAGTATCTAACCAGCACTTTTCCTGCTGCATTTTTTAGAATACAGTTGCATTTGGACCCTACTGGCATTGGCTGTGAGGTCATAATGCTGGCAGCAGCTAGTTCCGCAAAATGCTTTGGGTCCCTTGCTCTTGAGAGCAAGGCTAGACCTTGTTTAAGTCAATGGCCACCATCCAAATTGTCCCATGGTCAAGAAGTGGGTTACTTTTCATGTGTCTTCTGTACATATCCTTTGTTTTTCCTTTTTGTCTTTGCCCATTCTTTCCCCCAAATACCACAAAATACTGTTTCAGCCTGAGGTTTCAATTAGGTTCTGGCATGATGAGCTCATGCCACACTTTGTGTGGCCACGACGAGAACATCCTTCCCTCTGCTTCCTTTGAGAGGGGGCTGGGACTGCTGAATTCCTTTTTCATGCCACTACAAGGGAACACCACAAAATACTCATTTGTCCAAACCCTTGTTTGTCTTTGGGGAAGTGAAATGCTCGCATTTGATTGTGATTGGGATGGATTGACATCCTTTAAAGTGCTATAAAGGAATGAAAGCCAAGCGTACTTATTAGGATTACCCCTCCATTCAGTCCAAGTTGAATGGAGAGGGCTGCATTCACTTGGTAAATAGTGGTAGAGGGGCCCGCCCCTGCCTTTTTCTCCCAGTGGTTGTGCATATTTGGACAGAACGTGTTCTGCCTACAGAGAGGGCTTGCAAGAGGCTCTTAGCAGATAACTGGGGAGTGAATGGTATGAATGAGTCTGGCTAGTGAGACCCTTCAGGGTCACGGTTTCCATCTTAAGGTAAAAATGACCATTTTCCATATTTGCCATGTAAATCCCATGTAAATCTTCATGCGGGAATAAACTCACCCAGCCACCAAGAAGATGAGCCTTGGTTCCCAGGCTCTTACAGAGTCTAGCTGGTAGCAGCAACCCCTTATATGGGTCCTTTGTATCTGTATGTGTGCGAATGGCCCCTACTCTGTCTGGCTTACCGTTTATTTTGTTTTGAAAGCTCCTGGGTGTCTGGGATTGTATCTATTCATCCCCCTGTGTACAGAGGCATGTAAATGAGATTGTTAATTCAATTGAGCAATTGATGAAGCTGTTTTTTAATGTGCTCAGTGCTGTCCGAGGCTCAGCAGGGAGGCACGAGAGAAGCCCCAGTGGAGTCTCTGTGACCTTGAGCAACTCCCGGGTCCTGCCTGAGCCTCCTCTCTCAGGAAGTTAGATGGTCAGACTAGCTAATTTCTATAAGGACTCTTCTTGCTTAGAAGTTAGGTTCTCCAATTGAGGTGATAATCACTGAGATGAAATAGTGTCAAGCCAACTAGAAATGAAGACTCATTGTAATTAAGGATACAATTGAGTTATCTAGAAAAATACTCCCTTTGGTTGTTATATCCAGAGTCAGGTTGCTGGCAAATAAAGCTACCCATTTTAACTGGATGCTGGTTAAATGTGAATATTAGATATACGATGAATAATTTGTTACTGTAAGTATTTAGTATGAGCACGTCCCATGAAATGTATGTTGTACATCTAAAATATTTATCTGAGCATCCTGCATTTTATCTGGCAGCCCTAATCCAGAGAGATGGTACAAACCAGGCACATGAAGTGGGCTTCCTCTCCAGGCCACCTCACACTCTGCTATCTAGCCACACTGGCCTCTCCACACCTCCTGCCACAGAGCCTTTGCACAAGCTGGCACTACTACTTGGGAGGTCTTCCTCCCCACCCCCCCCACCCCCCACAGAGCAAACTCCTACTCGCCCTTCACATTTCAGTTTAAAAGTCACTTCCTCAGTAAAACCTTTTCAGATGCTCTACATTAAGTCCTTTTTCTGTCCTGGGAGTCTTTGCTTTCACAATACCCGACACAATTTGTAATTTATACTGTTGTGTGTGTTTCTGTATATTTAATAAAATTAGGGTCAGTCTCTTTGACATCTCCAGCTCCTTGTACTCACCATTAGACAGATATTTGTGAAACAAATGACAGGATGAGAGGGTTTTCAGGAGTTACAGGTTGGGAGCTCAAAGCTGAAGGTAGGGTTAGGGAAGGCAGATTGGAATATCAAGGACCTTCTAGATAGATGAACAGGAGAAACAGAGCCACTGTGGTGAGAATACCCATGCTGTGTTTCCAGAAGAGTGAGAACATTTGAGTAATGAGTTTCAGGCTCAGCCATAGATGGCCTTGAAGCTCATCTTAGGGTTGGATGTGGATATTCTGAACATAGTGAAGGGTGCATGTGAGGAAAGTCATAATGGAAGTCACTCCTTAGTGGTTTTTCTTTGTTTTTGTTTTTATTTATTTTTGAGATGGGTTTTGCTCTGTTGCCAAGCTAGAGAGCAGTGGCCCAATCATAGCTTACAGCAACCTCAAACTCTTGGCCTCAAATGATCTCCTGCCTCAGCCTTTGGAGTAGCTGGGACTACCCCTTGCCACATGCCTGGCTATTTTTTTTTTTAATTTTTTGTTGAGACAGGGTCTTATTATTTTGTCCAGGCTGGCCTTGAACTCCTGGCCTCAAGCCATCCTCCCACCTCAGCCTCCCAAAGTGCTAGGATTATAGGCACCAGCCACCATGCCCAGCCTAGTGGGTTTTATTGAATTCCAAAAGGGGGAGCTCAGAGGCCATGAGCCTCCAGGAGACCACTAAGGAACATTCTGTGAAGATGGTAAAGGGCATCCAGTTAAGAAATACCTGGTGAGCTCTGCTGCCCCCCCTCCCACAAAGCCTATACTAAGGACAGACAGTTCACAAGGACTTTAGGGGTGGGGAGAAGCACAGCCAATTCCCAGCTTCTTGGTTCCTGAAGTCAAAAGTTGAAACGGTGTGAGCTAGGCTTCACTGAAGATTTTATTCCTGAATTCTGAGATATCATACCAAAACATTATTTTTCTGAAGCCATCAAAACTCTTCCTGCTGAATCCTTTCTCTTCCAGTATCCTCTATGTCTGCTCTTCAGTGTTTAGAAGAGAGAGAGCTCCTTGTTGAAACCATTGCCTGGATCTCAGGTGTGGGAGGGTTTGCTGTGTCTGCCTGCATTTTTATGCACTGAGCTTTTCCACCTGATGAACTGCCCCATATTGTGTTCTTATCACTATTGATTGCCTTTCACCTGGTACTGACACACATATACACATACATTCATGTATATACATAAGCACACATACACGTGATATAAACACATAAATCAACAAACATACACACACATTCATGCATCCACACATAGAGATCATAGATACACATGTATACATAATACAAGTGTAATACATATACACGCACAGATGTACATATACACACATGTAACTAAGAAGGCAATAGCAGGACATGGGCAGTCCAGCTGTCCTCCCTGAGGTTTTACCTGCAGAGGTATCACTGTTTCCTCTGCCCCTGAAATCTTTACATGGCTGTTTGTTCCACATTTCCCTTCCTTGACGTCTTTCCCAGTGCTCTTGATAGCCTCAGTTCTTGACAAGAAACACCTCAGCCACATCATTTTCCTGGAGAATGTGTAAATCGTCCATATTTTAATATATAAATCATCTCAGATAGTTATATAATTTCCCAAGCCATAAAACTGGTTATGGCCTTCTGCTTCCATCGAAGCTGTCACACTGCTTTCCTCACAGTTGGCCAAACTGGCTTTCTGCTGACAGAAACCCTTTTAAACTTGTATTTTTTATTAAATACAGCATCTTTAAGATGTAATGCCACATGTCACACAGCTTGAAGAGTTCTGAACAGCATGATTGTTTTTTGTTTTGGTTTAGTTATTTATTTATTTTTTGCATAATTGCATTTGTTTTCGGTCACTTTTTCCAGCTTTACATTTACAGTGACATAGAGAAAAAGAAAACGTTTCGAAATAAGATCGAGTAATTTGGCCAAAGCTGACTTAGCCAATTCCCATGAAACTTTGTGTCTAGGAACTTTTTACCAGTGGGAAGCCACTGCTGTTTCCTGTTCTGCTCTCTGGCAAAGTGAGCAGGATATGAGTCGTGGGACTGCCCAGGACTCCGTACTCCTGTGTGACTTGGCCTGCCTCTGGGACCTCCCCTGGAGGAGGTCTCTCGGCATCTTATGCAGGTCGTGGTCCTGGCCTCTTGGTTCACCTCTGCCCGGAAGGCTCCTCCCTCCTAGTCCTCTGCACACAGTAAATGCCTCCCCATCCTTCACACTTACACTGTCACATCCACTTGTGAAATTTGTGGGATTGGTGATTTCACACCTGTCTTGCCCATTTGATTACAGTTGCAGGAGATTAAGGACCTCTTCTCTTTTTCTTCCTGTTTCCTTAACACTTATATAGTATCTGGAATAACATGGCCTCTCGATAAATATTAACTGAGTGAATGAATGTCTTAGTAACTTCCTTATCCCTAGATCCTGGTCTGGTGCCTGTCATACAACAGGTGCCCAATAAATGTTTGTTGTGCGAATGAATGAGCATTGGTCCACATGTGGCACCATGTCAGGCACTGTCCTTGACCTTGAGGAGGTGAACTTCTACACACAGAGATAACACATACTCAGATGAAAGAATTAAGAGTTCAGTAGGGCACTGAGGGTGGAAGCCTTGTCAGACTTGGATTTCACTCCTGCTGGCTTCCCCACTTTCTAGAGGTGTGGTTTTTAGCAAGTTACTTGACTTCTCTAATCCAGTTCCTCATCTGTAAAATGGAGTAATAAAACATCTAATGCTGAGTTGTAAGGATAATATGAATTAATACGCATGTAGTATCTCACACAGCCCTTGGTACAGTGCAGGCACTCTAGCCACATTAGGAATTGTATTATTAATTTAGGAGGCCTCTCTGCAGTAGTTTAAGTACAGTGAGGTCATTGACAAGCAGTGTGACTCTAGGCAAGTCTTTTCTCTCTTCGAGCTCAGTTTTCTACTATGTAAAATGAGAGGATTAGGTGACAGTTTCTTTCCAGGTGTGATGGTCTGTAGTGTAGGGAAGGTTGAGAAGAATTTATTTAGGCAGAGAGCAGGATGTAAGGCATGCAAGCCAGGGGGACAGCCTGTGCAAAACCATGGTGGTGGAGATGGACCAGGGGGCATTTGGGGGGGGTGTTGGGCGGAAGGAGGGTTGTTCTTTAGGAGTGGTGGGGAAAGAGGAGTTTAGAGCTATAATACTTCTTGGGGATAATATAGCTTGAGCCAGACAAATTGGGCAAGGGCAAGGAGCCTGGAGTCAGGGAGACAGGCTGGGAGAATGTGTAGGCCCTTGGGCGCAGGCTGATGAAGGCTGTGGCTGGAGTGTAGTGGGAGGAGTGAATGGGAAGGGGATGATGCAGCCTGATGGCAGACTGGGTAATAGAGGGTGAAAGAGATTTGTAGAATATGTTTACTGCCACTGACAGAAATGTGACCTGTCCTTGGGAAAATTGGGTTGTACAGGAAATATGTGTAGTGGTTGGCAACCTAGCAGAAGCCCTTGCACCCACCAACACGGACTAAAAGAAGGCAGTCATGGAGGGAACAGAGGAAGAGGTTTACAACCCGTTTCCATGCTCAGCACTGGGACAGACCCATCCAGTTCTGCATAGATGTCGTGAAACTGATGGGAATAGGCTAGGACAGAGGTGCAGCATCTAAAATCCAGAACAGAAACTGAGGCCATTTTCTGCGGCCATGAGAGCGAGGCAGAGGAACAGGTTTCTTTAGTTGGCTACCCTGGAGGAAACAGAAAGTCCCCAGGTAACCAAGAAATCCAATCAGGACAGGCCTGGGCTGATAACCCAGCCTCCAGCAGGTGACTTCTGGTAGGGGAGCACACCCAGTGTGCTGTGACCCACTGTCACCACAGCAGGTGGCGGGAAGTTCTGTTTAGAGTAGCTTTGGATATTGGCATGCGGTAGTGGCGGGGAGGAGTGGCAGTGTTCAAAGGACATTGGACCTTTGCTCTACCACTTACCACAAGCTCTACCACTTACCAACTCTGTGGTCATGAGCAAGTCACCAAGTTTGCCTCAGCCTCAGTGTTCTCATCCTATACAGGTGAGGATTGGCTGAGTTCATTTATATAAAGAGCCTGGGATACAGTAGGTGCTCACTAGTGGACATATAAAAACTGTAAAAGGAAGGACTAGGTTGGACAGCTAAACCCAAATGCAGATACAAAGGAAAGAGAATTTCCTATCTCCCCTCTGTTTTCTGCACAGCAGAGACCATGCATACAACTCAGAAGGGAGCTTCCTCCTTGCAAGGTCTCCTGACGGCTACAGTCTTGACTGGCTGGCCTGCGGGTATAGAATTGTGACCTCCAGGTAGCCGAGCCAGTTGTCTGTGAGGTGTCCCTTCTCTATCCTACATCAGTTAGAGCAGTGGTTCTCAAAGTGGTTCCTGGACCAGCAGCAGTGGCACCACCTGGGAACTTGTCAGAAATGCATATTCTCAGGCTCCAGGCCAGACCTACTGAATCAGAAACCCCAGGGGTGGGGGTCATTAATCTGTGTTTTCATAAGACCTCCAGCTGATTCTGATGTATACTGAAGTTTGAGAACCACTAACTTAGACAGAACTGTGTTTAAATGTGAATAATGCTAAGAGGAATCTTTTTATATCAAAATATTAAGGGGATCCCTTTTTTATGGCTACCTTTTAGAATGCTGAAGTCATGGTTTTTAATGTGCACATCATCTGACTAGTGTTCATTATACCCGATAAGCGAGTTTTTACACCTCTTTCCCTTACCCCTTCTTGATTTCCATGACCTTTACATCTGCTACTAGAAATTTACATCAATGGAACACTGAGCCAGTGATTTTTTTCAGGGTTCAAAAATACATGTTTGGTTTCTGTGTCTAATCGGGATATCTAAGTGTATGAAGACAGTCGGTTAAGTAAGATTCAGTAGGCCACTGTGTGTGAACTTCTGAAGTTTAAATTGCCAATGTGGGATGGAAGGTTTGGGAGTTGATAAGCTGCATTTAAGCTTTAATGATGGAATGTTCCTGAAACAATTTCCTTTTCAGAACAGGAAAAGCTAAGAATTAGACAGTCATACCCCTCTTCCCTTCTGACTTTTTCAGAAGAATTTTCCAAATCCAGAGAAGAGTCTGGGCTTCTAGAAGCATTCCCATCATCTTATTTTCCATAACTTTGTCCTGGAAAATGCAGTCTGGGGAAAAGTATTTTAAATAGTAATCATCTGAGTCTGGTCCAGAATTTTGAATCCAAGAGCAGGCAGAGCCTCTGTCATAAACAGGAGGAATAGAATATCACACAGATAGTGCAGTCAGCAGAGGACCAGCCCAGCACAGCTCTGGCTGCCCCCTGATTACTCGCCACACCAAATGCTACAAACTCTTCATTCCCTGCTCTGCTTTAGGCAAACACTGTATGCTGTTTAACTCCTGCAGGCACTCTTAAGACACTGCATCCACATGTTTCTAATTCATTTACTCTTCACTCATCAGCGTGTGTTGGATGAGTACCCTTCCCGTCCAGGTTTTATGAGCTGAATTTACTAGGCTATTTTTTTTTTAACAGAACAGAAGTATCTTATATTCTACCAAAAAAAAAAAAAAAGAAGAAGAAAAAAGAAAGAAAAAGAAAAGAAGAAAAAGAAAAAGGAACTTGAGTCTGAGAACTGAGGTCTTTGAGGCTAGACTTGGAGTGAACTTGTGAAGTTTGAGTGGATCTGAAATAAAGCACAGATGTTCCCCATTCTCCAAGAATAGCTTTGTGTATTTATGCACATAATTTCTCCTCTTTTCTCACCTGAAATTTTCTCCCCACTTAAACGAGGGTGGAAGAATGTATGATGTGGGAAAAACTTGAACCTCTTTTCTTTCCACTTTTTTAGCCACTTCCATTGTCTGAAAGCTTCCCTCTTACTCACAAAAGTGAGTATAAACCTCTGTAGTAGCAAAGCCCCCTAAGTCTAGAATGTCAGTTCTTCAGCAACATTTTGTTTTCCCAGAAAGCAAAGGAACTATGCAGAGTTCCTGAAAGGACAGCAAGGAGATTTCAGTTTTGTGTTAAGTTTGAATAGAGATGGAAAAGGTAGACCTCCCACTGATAGTAACTCTGTGGAAGGGTTCGGTTTCTAAGAATGGGAATTGTTGGGGTTATTTTCTACATTTTTAAAAAAATTGTTTATTTTTTATTCCAAGTTAAGCATGTATATATTTTATAAAGTCAAATAGTTCTAAAAGTTTAACCATTCCTTGGATTAACGAGCTGTGGTATATGTATACTATGGAATACTATTCAGCTGTAAACAAGATGGCAACTTTACATCCTTTGTAATAACTTAGATGGAGTTGAAACACATTCTTCTTAGTAAAGTATCACAAGAATGGGGAAGCAAGTATCCAATGTACTTAATACCAATATGAAGCCAATACACAAACTAATACATGCCCACATAAGAGGAAAAACTCAATTTAATTCAAGTTGGGGGAAGGGGGATTAAGGGAAAAAGGATGGGTGTGCTCCCACCTGATGGGCACAATGTAAGGGTATATGGCACACCTCCTGGGTGTGGGACACAACTACAAGAGGGACTCTACCTAACAAATGCAAACATTGTAACCTAGTTGTTTGTACCCTCACGTTAACCTGAAATTAAAATAAAAAATAAAAGTTTGCCCATTCCTTAATAGTTCTTACTCCCCAACTAGTTTAGATGTTCTTTTATTGACCTTCTTATCTTTAAATAATGCTTAGATTGTTACTTCTGGATTTTTATAGTTTAAAATTTTTCGATTGAAGATGAAGCCTGTATCATCTGTTATCATCCTCTCTCTTACACTTCACCACACAGGCACAGGTCCTCTCCCACACCCTCTTAATATAATGACGTTCTAATTTGGGTTAGATTGATTAATAACCAAGGCTTATGTTACCATGGCTATGCACACACTGTTCACAGCAGAACCATGTGATACACCGCCTGAGGTCAGAGTTCCAGGACACAGACCCTGTGGCCATGGTTTGTGCCTGACAGATGTTTACTGGGACCCAGCACCCGTGAGGGATGCGGGAAGCAGGACTGGACAGAGGGTGAGGTTGGACTGTGATGCAGGCACACAAAGGCCTCAGCTGGTCCTATAGGAAGCTCTGAGCTGCAAGGGACCCAAAATTGAGACGGGATGGGGCTGCTACTGGGGAGGAGGCTTGACCTTGGGGGAGGCAGCTGAGAGCAAGCTCCAGAAAGCTACTACTGTGAACTAACTCCTAACTGCCAGGGGCATTACTGGTGTGGCTGGGGGGAGGGAAAGATTATCTGGGCATCATTTTGCAGCGTCCACTGTGCATACTGTGATTATTTTTCCTTTCCTAAAGTTCTTTCTTTCTCTCCTGTTCATAAATAAATTCCTTTTTTGTTTTCAGTTTGCCGACTTTTCTATGTACTTCACACTAATCCCACCCCAAGCTCTTCTAACTTGTGTACGTCTTCTTTCAATATCTTAAGAACTCTCAATACCTTAAATTTATTGAATAGTCCATCCATTCCATCTTCTTGATGAAATCTCTCCTTGAACCCTCTGACCTACGCCAGGCTTCCCTGGTGAACACCTGTCCTGTTGAGATTTCCTTTCATCCTAGTCCCAAGAACTCACTTTGCTTCCCTCTTGGGTTAGATCTTCTCTCTCCTGGATCCCATGCCTTCTACTTTCTTGTTTACTCCTGTCTCATGGTGGAGTATGTTCTCCAGGGAGGGTGTGTGAAAGGTAAATTGGGCGAGAGTTGCATTCCAGAAAATGCTTTATTTTTTTCCTAAGGACTGATAATTTGACTAGATATAGAATTCTAATTTGGAAATGATTTTTCCACAAAAATCATAAGGTATTGCTCAATGATTTTTCAGCTTTCAAAGTTGCTGTGAGAAACCCACTACTGTGTTGTTTCTACTCTGGAAACTTCTGTTAAGATCTTTTCTTTGTCCCAAGTATCTTGAAATTCCCCAGCAATGTGCCCTTGCTGTGGCCTTACCTATCTATTGAGAGACACTTCTCCATGGTCTCTTGTGCTCTTGCAGGTCTTGTATGGAGTATGTCAAGAATGCAAGGCCCTGATCACCCTAAAATCAGGCTATTTCTCAGCATTGTGTTTGTGGTGATTATTTCTCATGGTTGTTCTCTCACCTTGTCTCTCTGGGGTGAGACAAGTCTTCATCCTGAACAGAGTGTGTAGTTGCATATTATTTCCAGTGAAAGCAGTGGGGCATCAAGTTGAGTGTTCCTTAGCTGTGGCACAAAACCACCGCACATGTGGCCCTCATGGGCCCCTACACAGTGCCCTGTGGGACCTGGGGACCAGGAGAACAGAACGGACACAACATGCTCCTGTTCATGTTGCTTGTCCTTCCGTGAGTAATAATGTTCTTTGTCTCTGATCTGGGAGTCTTCAATCTTCTCTTTGTATCTGTGAAATAGTAACAGGCTTAACTGATGAATTGCGAGGAGAGCAGAATCAACTACTACTCTTGACACCACTATCCTGGGCTTTTGATGGATTCCTTCAATCTGAAAACAGAAATTTTCTTATTTATTTGATGATTTTCTGGGGATCTGGGAAACTAACTGCTTAGGCTTCTCTTTAAAAAAAATAGCTTTATTGAGATAAAATTGGTCTATCATAAATGTCACCAATTTTGTTGTTTTTGGAATTCTCGAAGAGTTGTGTGATTGTCGTCACTGTAATGTTGCAGAACATTTTTAGCATCCTAAGAAGAAAGCTCCTACCCATTAGTCCTCACCTCTTGTTATCCCTTCTTTTCAGCCCCTGACAACCACAAATCTAAAATGTGGAAGCTCTGACTACTTCTTACACACCCTTACAGACAGTTTTTCTGATGTGAGGCCTGCTTTCTCTACTTCCAGAGTTACTTTTGGAGGCTCTGCAGTGCTGGATAGCTTTGTTGCTTTTACACTGCTTAGGATAAGGTTTCTTGGCTTTATGAAGTCATTACCCTGAGTTCTTCTAATTCCTGGATCCAAAATTTTTGTAACCATTAACTCTTCATTTTCTTTGCACTTTTGAGTTATTAATTTTTAAAAATCTCTTAAAAATAGTAAAAGTAATAGTGTCAAGGATTTTCCAAAGAAATAGAGTTCAGTGAGTAATTTAAATCTTTAACTTGTATTTGAAGGTAAACCCTTTAGCTGTTAGTTGCTTTATTCTAAGTAATCTGCGCTTTCTAGCATTTTTTCATGATCAGAGGGCTATTAAAAAAATCAGGGCTCCTATGTTTAATTAAGGAGAATACTTATACTTAGGGTTATACGTAGTATTATCTTTTCTAATTAGGCATGGGATTTGAACATCTTTGATTCAAACTAAGAACAGTCAGCTATTTCCAATTCTGCTCTGATTTTTCTTAGAGCAATGGTTCCCAAACTCGACTGTGTCCTGGGCCTAGAGTTTCTGATCCAGGAGGTCTGAGCTGGACCCTAAGAATTTGCATTTTCAGCAAACTCTTGGATGATACTGGTACTGTTCATCCCGGAACCACACTGAGAACCACTGCTTCGTAGTGTGGAGGTGGTGAAGTGTTCCCTTGTAGGGCAGGGATGACATTTAGGAGCAGATGAGAACAAAGAGGGAGAGAAATGAGTGGGAGAAGAACAGAAGAGAAGCTGTGCCCGTTTGCTCTTATGTATTGCTTATGGGGTCCTGTTCTCCCCCTTTCTCTGCACTGATAAAACATGACATTTACCCAGGGAAGGGTCTCCTGGCATCAGAATTGTAATCTTACTCAAGAGACAAAACAAGGGTTAGGGAGTGTAGGCAGGACCTAGAGACGCCCTCACTTCCCTAATTTTATGAGAAATGCTACGGGAAGTATTGTTCAAGGAATCTGGGCAGTTTTGTTAGGGAATCTCTTGCCCTCAGGTTTCTGTTATCTGCTTGTTGCAAATCTGAGAAGGCAGGAACACTGTCTGAGCCACATGGGCAGAGGGTTAGTCAGACCTAGGATCTAGTTTGGGCTGCTGGTGGGAGGAAAAGAAAGCCATTCTTCTGGGTTATTTTTCTGGGGTTATTTGGAGATTCTGCCATAATTGTCTCATGGTTGGTATCTTTTTTGCTCAGAATGGTCTTCTGTAGTATGGTCGCAAATATACTAAAAAATAAAATTGTGGCTGCAAAAGATAGTATCTGAAAGGATTGAGGTAGTTGAGAGGAAGCCAAAAGAAGTGAGAACTCAAAATCCTTCTCCCATGTGAGGCTGCCTTTCTCAGACACTCCGATTACTTAACATGCAAAGCACCTGGGCAGTTCCCTCTTTCAGAAAGTGAGGAGCTGAGGAGAGAGGGAACAGGGTCTTGATAGATGAAATGAGAAAGCAAGTTGTAGGAGCGGAGTTTTGCCTCTAACTTGTCACCTCTTTTCTTAGACCTATTGGGTTTCTTCAAATCTATAAACTGATTTGGTTTGGGATAATTACCAAAGGTGCTTCTGTCTTGGTATTCTTGTATTTACTCTTAGACCACCAAGTACATCTTTTGGGCAGCCAGAGTAAGTATCCTGGTCTCTTGACTTCTAGGATAGAATTCAGAGTACATAGACAATTCAGTCTTCCCTGAACCATGTGGTCCCAGAGGATCCATGTTATTTCCTGTTAGCCGTTTTCAATGACTTTGGAATAGAAGGAGGTTTATTGCTATGACAGTCAGGCAGCCACACTGGGGAAAATATGATGTACTATGCTGTGTAGGAAAAAGTCAGTACCACCCAATCTGGTAATCTGATTTTTAGACAAAGACATGACCCTGGACTATGCTGTCTGTGGCTGAGTATTGCATTAGTTTTGTCTCCAAAAACAGTTCTTAAAAAAAAAACTCAGTGTGCCCTTGGTTTGTCTGTCTCTTTTGGATATGGAAATAATGTATCTTGCCTGAAAATTTTCTCATTGTTATTTTGGAAGCAACTAAATTGCTCTGAAGATGTTCTTTGTAGGAGTAATTAGCTTAGCATTTACTTAGCACCTGCTGCATGCCAGGGTCTGTGCGAAGTGATAGAAGTACATAGAGACTATAAATAGGGGATATACCTGGTGGGGGCAGAGAAGAGGAAGGCAGAGAGCCAATATTCATTTATCTGTCCTTCCCTTTATTTTTCAGGGTTTCGTTTAGGATTTGCTATGTGCCAAGTGCTAGGCTGGGTGCTGGGGAATACAAAAGAGAGTAAGACAGACTTCTGTGAAAGAAGAGTAAGAACACATTCTGTGTTCTCTGAAAACTATAGCACAACAGGTGAACTCGACCTGTGATGAGGTGGGTGCATAGGTGGGGTCAGGGTCCATAGAGGGCTTCTGGATGAGGTGAGGTGGATGTTAGGTAAGCAGTGGCTAGTCAAGGGAAGTAGAATGTGGATTTAAGCAAGAATGTTAGGAAACAAAACCATAAAGGTAGGCAAGGTTCAACTCTTGAAAGATGTTTTGTCCTTTGCTTGGTCAGAACTTTGGACTTTACCCGCAAGGTGATGGAGAACCATTTAAACATCTCATAATGAAGGAATTATTCCAGGGACATAAAGGACATAAAGATGATATAACTGTATAGGTTTTAAGTTAAAAAGACAGAACATAAAAATTGTGTGTTGGGTGTTGCCTTTGGCTCAGAGGAGTAGCATGCTGGCCCCATATACCAGAGGTGGTGGGTTCAAGTCTGGCCCCGGCCAAAAACTGCAAAAAGAAAAAAAATTATAATTGCTGATATATGAAATATAATTATGACAATGGCAAATCATGGAAAGACGTCTAAAGTAGAATGTATGACACGATTTAAGAATGCCTTTATGCTATTCACTAGGCACTGAATCTATACTATATGCAAGTAAATCAAGATGCTATCTCATCCGTCTACCATCAAATACAAAGAGATTTAATAACTTTCATGCAGTTTTAAAAAGTATGTGATTATGACATGTTCAGAATAGGTGAATCCATAGAGACAGAAAATAGATTGGTGAGGACAGTGAGGAATTGGAATGATAGCCACCAGGAGCAGGGCTTCTGTTTGAGGTGATGGAAATGTTTTGGAATTATATAGTGGTAATGACTGTACATATTACCTTCTGAATATACTAAAACCTACTGAATCATACACTTCTGTTTAAAATGATTAATTGTGTGTTATGTGAATTTAATCTCAACAAAAATATAGGGGGAAAAGCTATTAATTGATTTTGTACAGATGCTAGTTCTTTTAGCTGATCTTGTGTTTTTTGTTTTTTGATAGTAAAAGGCAATCACAAATGTGAGTTGAACTGCCAGGCAATGGGCTACCGCTTCTATGTCCGGCAAGCTGAGAAGGTCATTGATGGGACCCCCTGTGACCAGAATGGCACAGCCATCTGTGTGTCTGGGCAGTGCAAGGTAAGTCCCCATAGATGGGAGTATCCAGGTGAATTCTTGCAGTGTCTGACCTGTGACTGATGACTCCATTGCTCTCTAGGGAATGAGCAGCTATCTCCTCCCAGCCCACATCAGGGCCTGTGCCAAGAGCTCCAGGAGAAGGGAGCTAGCTAGGATGGCATCACTGGTCAGCCTGCCTGTGCTTGTGATTGTTGGGTGTCTCTGTGTCCTACTCTGTCATCTCAGTTACTAACTGATTCGTGTTCAGGCCACATGAATCACAGGGACAGTGCAGTTTTTCCTGGTTGGACCCAGGGCTTCTTCCTTCCCTATGAAGTAGAAGTTATGAAAAGGGCACTCCTGGTTTAGCCTTGAAAGCAGTTGGCATCATGATGGTAGCATTTAAGGGGAAAGTACATTTTAGCTTGCCTCCCCTCAGATGGGGCAGGCTTCCAAAGGCAAGTTGTTCAGTGCCTTTTATAGCAGAAGTCGTACTTTAAACAGGAAGAGTTCAACTTGGCTTCTGAAGTCTGTTCCAGGAACTCCCCACCCAACGTTCTGCAAACATTCTGGACCGGAGACAATCTCTGTGGGATGATCAACGTTGACAGAAAGCACCATTTGGTTAAAAATAGACATTTTTGATGAAATGGCACAAGGTCCATAGCCACATTAACCTGGAATCCTACCTTCCTTTCATCTAGATACGTATTAGTGGAGCTAAAATTTACCAGGTAAATGAATTTGGAGCTCAGACTAAGATTCTGTATTAATTAATAGTCAGTGGCTGGCAAGACTGATTTTCATCAATGGACAAGCTCTTTGGCTATAACATCTGAAAGTTCCTCTTATACTTTGAATGTAAATTACAACAGTTTAATATTAGGGCCTTGAAGTGTGATTTATAAGCACAACCTCCACACCCACCCAAGTGGTGAAAGTTTCCGATAGGATGCAAAATAATTTCTTAAAGCAGGATGAATATTCACAGATTTTGAATGAAGTTTAAGAAGAAAAAAAGCTGACTTGGTACCTGTAGCTCAGTGGCTAGGACGTCAGCCATATATACCAGACCTGGCAGGTTTGAACCCAACCCAGGCCTGCCAAACTACAACCAAAAAATAGCCCAGCATTGTGGCAGGTGCCTGGGATCCCAGCTACTTGGGAGGCTGAGGCAAAAGAATTGCTTAAGCCCAAGAGTTTGAAGTTGCTGTGAGCTGTGATACCACAGCACTCTATCCAGGGTGACAGCTTGAAACTCTGTCTCAAAAAAAAAGAAAGCAGCCATTTGCTATCTGATGTGTGTTAAGAAGGAGAGGCAGGAAGCATGATCAGAAGTACCTAGAAGCTGAGACATGTTCTGGCCTCCCATTTTCCACTGCTTTAGAAAAACCACTGTTTTTCACATATCCTCTCATATGATGCTTATGGTCCTGGGCTCATACTTTGAGTTGCAAGGTTTTAAGGGACACTGATTACAACACGTGATAGTTAACAGAGGGCCAGAAATGTAAATTTAGGGTGGGATAGAGTTGGAGGGAAGATGAAATGTGGTCTTTTGGGGGCCTGTTCAATTACTGTTGCATGAAGTATCTCTGAGCTGATGATATGAAAGACACACAAACACAAAGACATGGACATGGATTCTTACCAATTGATCAAAACCATTAAAACTGTAGGCTGACACAGATTGCAAATAATAATTGCCAAAAGGCTGAAACAAACACTTTCCAGGATATTAATAGGAATATGATATTACTAAGATGACTTTGATATTTGTTCTCTGTGCATTTGCCTAAAATTCCCTCCTTGAAGTTGTTGGAACCAGTAACTATCTCATCCTCTCTAGAACTTCAATTTAAAATAATCAGAAGTACTGTTGCTTCCCTGGTGAAGTTCTATTTACTTTGTAGTTTTCAAAGGGTAAAGTATCCTTTTCTGAATATTTGATTGAAAGCCCAGAATTCAAATTGATATCTCTGCCTTCCTGGCTTGTGGCTGAGAAGGCTGTTACTCACAGACAGTTTTCCCTACAGTATGTATCTGCATCTGAGAGAGTTCTGCAAAGCCTCTCCTGACCACATACAGTTGAAAGAAAACAGCCAGGCCTCCAACAGAAGTTAATGAAAGGTGACAAGCGTCACATGAGAATATGAGATGAGCCCACAGAAAGGCAACCCAGGGAGGTGGGTACTGTCTTCTCACCAAGCCAAATAAAGGCCCCAGGCACACCCATTGCAAACTGGAATGCTCCGTTCTCGTGCCAGGTAGGGCCAGTGTTCACCTTGTTGCTGGACCTCCTCTTCCTCTGTGCCTTAGACCCAAGAGTTGGAAGAGAGGCAAGAATGTTGTAGACATCCTAAGACTGGCTAGTTGGGAACTGCAAGACTGGAGACAATGGGAGTCACTCTCCAGTCCCTTGGTGCAGGGGGATCTCCCTTTCTTTACAAGGACTAAAGGATCCCAGATGTTGCCTTTAGGCTAATGACTGCATGTAGACAGGCCTTGAAGGAAAGGGCTAACCAAGTAGAGCTCTCTCTCTGACAGCTCCTAAATCAAAAGAATGTATCAGAAGCCCACTGAAATTCTGTCTCTGTCATTCCCATTCTTTCCCTCTAGATTAGTGGTTTTCAACCTTCCTAAATGCCACAACCCTTTAATATAGTTCCTCATGTTGTGGTGATGCCAGCCATAAAATTATTTTTGTTGCTACTTCATAACTATAATTTTGCTACTGTTAAGAATTATAATGTAAATATCTGATAGGTTCTCACAGGTTGAAAACTGCTGCTGTAGACATCAAATAGGAATATCTGGCCAGTCTTCAGGGAGGTCTCAGAGTCACTTCCAGCCCTTCCCAGTTATTTCTGTCATGTATGTGAATGAAATAGCATTTACGTCTGATTAACAGACATCATTTTATCCCTGAGCATCCTGTTATCCAGGCTGTGATTTTTTAAACTTTACCTCATCTGTAAACTGAACTGAAAGTTCTAAATTTTCATAGTTTGATAGGTATGTATTACTTTTGCTCACAACTTAATGAAAACAGATGAAAATTTGTTTTGAAGGTAGCAGGCATTTGAAAGAACAGAGTCACATGGTTAAAGCCTAGGAGAAAAAAACCCAAGATGCCTAACGACCAGCCTTTCAGAAATCCCAGGCTTCATGGAAGAGCCAAAATCAAGGCCTCCCTTCCTCTCCCCTAAAAAAAGGTGTGGGGCTGTGAAAGAACAGGACTTGAAAAAATAAAGGTTGCTTGAAAATCACAGAGAAGGAAGGTATCACAGCTGATGCAAGCCAGCAAGAGGCCATTTGTGAGAGTTTACCATATGCCAGATGGTGTGCTATGTCCTTTATGCACCATTCTAAATTTATTTGTTTATCAGTGACACAATCAAGGAGGAATTGTTAATTCCCATTTTATGGAGGATTGTTGTGAAGATGAAATGTGTTGTACACACTAATACAGAGGGGGCATTAGGAATATTAGCTTGAGCCTGAACTGTAAATGAGAAAGAGTTGTTTATATGTGATAGAAACTCAAGCGCTATATTTAACTCTCTCCCCATCTTCGAAGTTTATTTTTCTCAGTTCCTCTTTCCAAAATGACTATCTTTTCAAAACACAAATCTGCATGTGCTTCTCTTTTGTTTAAATTTCATCTGTGGCTCCCCATTGCCTGTGGAACAAAAGCCCAGGCCCTTCATTGTCTGCTTGCTGGCTTCCAGGCTGCCAGTGCTCCTCCCTGACCCAGCAGGCCTGCGGGTTTGTGCCTCCAGGGGAAGGTACACTCTGACATCCAGCCAGGAGTGCTGTGCTGTGTCTGGGCTTTGCTTTAGCAGAATGCTCTTAAAATATGTAAATGTGTAAATGAATCAAGGTACTTGGTGCCTGGATATGTTGGATTTTAGCAAATGAAATTAATCTTGAATCTGGGGTTGCAGGTCCCAGGTCCCTGAACCCAGTTGAGCTGGTTTGCTTACTTGGCTGAGCTAGAATGTTCAACTGAGGCACTGCAGTAATTGAAATCAAAAGTAGTAGAAACTGAGAATAAAATCAGGCAGCATGAATAGAGAGCAAAAATAACCCGCACAAGTTTCAGTATAACAGAGAAATTTCTTTTACGAAGAATAAAGAGAAAGTTGAGAGCCCTTCCAAAGACAGGTGGAAGTGGGTAAACCCTAAGTGGGTCTCACCCCTAAAGAAGGAAGTGAGAGAGAGGGAAAAACAGATAGCTAAGGCCTGCAGGGGTGAACTTGGCTGCAGAGTCTCCCATCGGCCTCTCTGCATCCCCAGGCAGTGCTCCTTTTTCTATGGGTCCCCATGGTCTCTTTCCATTGGTCATTGGTTACCTCAGTTACTTCACACCCACATTCTTATGGGCCCTGCAGACTTCCTGGGTTAGCAGGACTGGTTTTCCTCCCACCTCTCCGGAAGCCCTTTTCTTAGTGTCCCTTCCTAAATCCAGCACAGAGTTTTCTCATTTTCAGCTTGGAATGGGCAATTGAGTGCAGATAAAATGAGATGAAACCTCTTTGGCCAAATCCCTACAACTCAAGGCCTTGAAGGTGGGGAAGAATTCCTGGCAGCTCCCCAAGCTCCTGCCTCCCACACCTTGTTTTTTCTGTTCCCTACTTTTGAATTTCTTGAGTCCTTGGAGAGCTGATGGCAGAAGAGCCTAAGAAAGTGTGAGTGTGTGCTCCCATGATGCCTTCAGTTGAAGGGAAAGAAACTCCCTTCTACCCCATCCTCCATCCTGTGCGTTCCCAGTCAGTCGTCACCTCCACCACCCAGAGCTTTGCCATGGGCCCACACTCAGTGCAGGCTTTGATACCTCCCCCCCCCCCAGCTGGGACACTACTTGTGCCAGACAGTTTCATATTTATTCAATAAATTAAAACAAGGTAACTGTTTCCATATGTTCAGAGATAAGCTTAGGATCAATGTGTTTCCTTTACTGAGGAAGGATGACATTGTGTGTGTGTGTGTGTGAGTGTGTTTTCAGTCTTTAAATTTCCCGTCCCTTCCTTGATAACACTATTTGTTTTCCTGAACCAAACAACAGACTCTTCTCATTTTTCTGCCCTTTTGCCCTGAGTTGCTTTTTATCCCCTTTTGGTTACTGGATTCATTTTTGTAGACTTTGCTTAGAGTTTATATTGTTTCAAGAATATAATTGGATTAGATAAATTGTTCTCCATTTTTGCTCTTTTGCCAGATATTTGCATGATTCAGCCTTGAAACAGGGTGGAGACCTTCTAATTTGCTTGAATTTCAGGATTTGTTTGTTTGTTTGTTTTGAGACAAAGTCTCCCTCTGTCACCCTGGCTAGAGTGCAATGATGTCATCATTGCTCACTGCAATCTCAGACTTTTAGGCTCAAACTGCTCTCCTGCCTCAGTCTCCCACAGAGCTAGGATTATAAGTGTGAGACAGTGAGCCTGGTCTTCCAAGTTTATGCGAATCTTTGCGGACCCTACCCACCTTATTCCCTCTACAAGCAAACTGTGTTCTAAAAGTACTTTCTATTTGTGTCTATTAAAAGCTTACCATATTATGTTGTAGCTATTTGATATGCATCTAAGCTCCTAAAGGAGAGAGATTGAGCATTATGTACACTGTATCTTCAGTGCTTAACAGATTAAAATTATTCTATAAATGGTTTTTAAGTATATCAATGAATTGACAAAAGAACAAGTTACAAACTGTGAAACCCTTTTCCTGAAAACAATCAAGAATGGAATTGACTAACGCAGCATTAAACTTTTGGGGCCCTTGCTCTGTTCTCAGGACCTCCTGAAATATTAAAATGAAACCTAACATAAATCTGATGAAATCTGCCTTATTGTATGTCTTTTTTTCAACTATTATTTTTCTCATTTTAATCACTAGAAAAACTACCCAACATAAAAACTCTATTTAGAATTTATAATGAACACGTACTTAAATAATTATTAGTTAAAACCGTAAGTGATACATGTAATTATTAATTAACACAACAAATAATCATAACTGCTCAATGCCATATACTGTGCAAGGCTTTGGTCATAAAACAATGAAAAGATTAATACGGTTCCTGCTCAAAGTAAGCTTAAAACCTATAGTGGGGAAGGTAATAAAAAGTCATTTAACAAAGAAAAGAATGACAGATTTTGATGAGTGCTATGAAGTTAACAGGATACTGAAAACATGAAAAGCGGGATGGGGCACACATTAAATGGAGTGTTAAGGGAAGGTCCTAAGGGATGACAGAGGTCCAGAATGCAAGTGAAGGCAATACTGCTGACCTGTGGGTCCAGGGACTGGTATATGCCACACCTCTAGCCCAGGACCCAGCACATATAAGGTGTTCAGGAGCTGACAGATGTCAAGATGACCATTTTGTTCTCACTTACTGCTCTCTTCCCATAGGTTAATCTGATCTCCTCCTGGTGGTTAGTTATTAACCATTGTTAAATATTGTTAGTTCCTCTGAGGTATGCATCATTCTTCCTAAACTCTGGGTGACTTTAGCAATGGAAAGCCCCCTGTAAGTTATTCTCTAGGCTCAGAAAGACTCATCTGGAAATTGGTGATATAATACATAAAGAAGATGCTTTGGGGCCAGCCAATATCTTGCAATAGTAAAATTGATAAAAGAGAAGTGAATAGTAAAATAGGGATAGGATGTCCAGAGTATCCAACCCAGTCCTCCTACCAGAGTGACAGAAGAGAGTGAGCATTCCCCCTCAGGAACTTGAAATACTCTGTCTTAATTACTGGCAGGGGAGTTGATTGACACTTGTAACTGAAAAATGCAGGGAAGCTTCAAGCAGAGAAAGGTCCTCTGAACGAAATAGTCTACCCTTACCATAAGCTCCCCCAATCCCTGCCTCTGAACCAAGAACAGGCTGGATGCGCTGCCTGAATGTGATATTTTATGGCATAGGTGCTTTAGTGCCATGCAACACTCATTGTGTACAGTCAATTCCGCAAAATTCCGCAGATACTGTTCCAAAAGGCGTTTAAAATTTAAGGGATGGAGGATATTGTGCTGCGTTTGGAAATCCCATGCTGTCTCTGTTCAGACTAGTAGGACCACAGGAGCATAATCTCCTTTCGCATTGGTCCTTGTGTGCATTTGTGCTGAATCAGCTCATTATTTACTTGTAATACTGACATAGGATCTGGCTTTATTATTTATTTATTTATTTATTTGTTTAAGGCAGGGTCTTACTCTGTCATCCTGGGTGGAGAGCTGTGGCATCACCGCTCATAGTAGCCTCAAACTCTTGGACTCAAGTGATCCTCTTCCCTCAGCCCCTCAAGTAGCTGCAACTACAGATGTGCCAACCACACCCATCTAGTTTTTCTATTTTTAATAGAGACAGGGCCTCGCTTTTGCTGAGGCTGGTCTTAAACTTCTGAGTTCAAGCAATCCACCTACCTTGGCCTCCCAAAGTACAGTATTATTTAACTTTAAGATAAGTGGCCTAGCCTAATAATGACTTAATCAGAAGCCTAGATGTTTGAGTGAAGAAGTAAAGGGAATATCCATCATGCCAACACTAAGTTTGGGTATATCATTTAAATTCCTGCCAAAAGTCTGGTCAAACCGAGTAGTGAGAAACACAGGTAGTGGGATAGAAAAGCCTTAGAAAACAAGGTTGAGATGTTGTACATCTAGGTAGAAGTGGTTATTTGAGGACAAAGTGTCAGATAAAACACTTGAGGCTTTTATTTCATATTTTAAACAGATGATACATTTTCGTGATTCAAACCTCAAAAAAATGATCCCTGATCCCCATCTACCCAGTTCTCTATGCTACAACATTCTCTTTCTGGAAACTTCCCAAGAAGTTTCACACACTATAAAGTTGGCTTGGTGGTTGTAAAGAGAAAATGAAGTTAGTAGCTGAATAGCAAATAATCTCATTAATCTAACCTCTCATTTCTGGGAATAAGCCAGTCAAATTAAATAGTTGTATCTGGCAGTGTAGATGGTCAAATTAAATAGTTGTATCTGGCAGTGTAGATGGGCTCTTAAAGCTAGGCCTCTGTATATGATGCAGGCAAACAGATCTGTGATGAGAGACATTTCTATGGAAACAGAAGAAAAGCAAAAGTTAAAGCTGGAGTGGTCTACACACTAGTTTCTTTTAGAGTCTGGAGGGCAATCAGCTGAGAAGACCAGTGGCAATCTAACAGATTTTCTTGGATTGTAGTTTGTGTGTAGATTTGTTCAAATATAAGCTGTTGTGTTCATTTTTCTTCAAAGCTAAGTAGACTAGTTTCAGCTTAAAAAAAGTTTCAATGTTTAGTGGATTCCAAGTCAGAAGGGCAGGGGAAAAACTGAAAATGTTTGAAGGATCACAGCCAGATATTGCAAGAAACTAAAAATGTAGGATTCAACCCAGATAGTAAGAAAAAACCCTCAAAAACAATGAACAGGGCTAGAATCTAATAACAGGTGTACATTTTTCTCTCTCTAGCCTCCCCTTTCTACCAAGGATATTTATAATAAGACTGGCTTATTTGCAAAATAAGTTATTAACTCAGCCTGATTATTTCCATAAGGTGCACCAAAAATAGTGATTTAATATGTAGGCTGTTTTCAAGTTGGCTTTGCTGGATATTTTCATAAGGAATCTCAGGTTAGAGATTTGATTTGCTTTTAGATTTTGTCTGTAATAAATGTACAAATTAGGTGAATTTTGCTCTTCTTGAGATCTTCAAAATATCTAAAAGTCAGACTTTCCTTGGCCAGTCAGAAAATAGCATATTTTACCTTCCAGCAGGCAACCAACCGTATTTAAGACATCAGGTCAGTTTCTCCAAGGCTTTCTCTTGGCTTCATAATCTTATTCTGAGTTCCTTAAAGCTGTCTGATCATATGTAAAAATAAGATATTTCAGTCAAGGCCTTGGTAAAATTACTAGTTTCCAATTATATTCTGTTATATGACACTTTCTTCTTGAATTATGCAAATAACCATATTGCCATATGCATGAATACTCACGAATAGTTTAAGAATGTTGGAGGGATAAGGTAGAGAAAGGCAAATGTTTTCCTTTTTTTCCCCAATAGTATACTTTACCCAATTGCTAAGAAAAAAAATTTTTTTTCTTAACTCTGAAAAACAAATTCAGTCCTATTTCAAGTACAAAATCTAGGAAAATCATAATCCTTTGTTAAGTTTATTCTTTTTTTTTTTTTGTAAAGACAAAGTCTCACTTTATTGCCCTCGGTACAGAGCCATGGTGTCACAGCTCAAAGCAACCTCCAACTCCTGGGCTTAGGTGATTCTCTTGCCTCAGCCTCCCGAGTAGCTGGGACTACAGGCGCCTGCCACAACACCCGGCTGTGTTGTTTATTCCTATATAATTAATTCTTGTTTTGTTTATTATTGAGTTAGTAGTTTTATGAGTCCAGGTTTTTCCATCGGAGTTTTTGCAATTCTTAGCCAGTCCACTTGGAAATCTCAAAGTCATCATCAGGCGATGCCTGTGGCTCAGTGAGTAGGGTGCTGGCCCCAAATACTGAGGGTGGTGAGTTCAAATCCAGCCCTGCCCCAACTGCAACTAAAAAATATCTGGGTGTTGTGGCGGGCGCCTGTAGTCCCAGCTACTCAGGAGGCTGAGGCAAGAGAATCGCCTAAGCCCAGGAGTTGGAGGTTGTTGTGAGCTGTGATGTCACAGCACTCTACTGAAGGCAACAAAGTGAGACTTTGTCTCTTAAAAAAAAAAAAAAGAAACGAAAAAAGTCATCATCAACAGAGGACTGAGTTTCAGAGAACCTGTCAGAGACTTTTTATCCTTCTCATGAATGTTCAAGAGAGAACACATTATGTTCTTAGCTACTAGCAAAGATCTTTTAGAAGAAACATCAGGGTAAAGCAATTTACTGTGGGCAACCATACTTAAAATGGCTATGGTAAAAGATTTGATGAGAGTTTGTAATAATAATGCAATTGACAAGGAAACCTGGTTATTTATGTAACATAAAACTTAACTTTGGAATTGTGACTGACAACATGAATCTTATTCATGTTTGGAAAATAGGAATACATACATTTACATAAATACAACTCAAATAAAATTAAAGACCATTTCTTATTTGACAGTGCTTTTCATATGATTTTTGACATACCAAATAAGACTAATATGTCTCTCTTGGATTTTCAAGGACCCTTCAGGAACGTTCAAAAGTTAGTTCAGGTCAAAAAGACTTCATTTAAATTCTTCCTTCCTTTCTTTGGGAGGCCACGCCATCTCCCTGTTCTGTTCTCTTCTCACTCTCATTTTCATCTCCCCTCCTCTACTCTCTCTTCCCTCACTGTAATGTAAAATAAATTATACTTTATATCCTAAAAAAAGATTTACTTTAGAATTTGAAATTTGATTTTGAGAAGTCTGTTGAAAATAAAAGTCCAAGACATTTGATGAAAAATAGGATCATAGGTCACTGTGAAACAATAGACATTCATTTAACCAAAGTGATAATTAAAAGATTTCCAAAAGCAAAAACCTTTATTCTTTGCTAGATAAAAGACTCAGTTTTCCAAATAATCAAAAGACCTAATAAAAAGGACACAGGCATACAGAATCTGTTCTTCTGTCTCCTGCTGCCCCCCTTTTTTTCACAGTTAATGCAAAATGTGAGCAAAATCTTTTAGTATTTTTTATCAATATTAATGAAAATCTTACTTAAAAGAGATAATCAGATTTTACTCTTGTACATGTATCAGTATGTTATTAATGCTAAAGTTAATATCAACAAAACTTTATAAACAAATATCTACCCAATATTTGCCAGCTTTTTTTAATAAACCTTTTATAACCTATTTGCAAAGTTTTTTATTCTCTTCTCCCTCAACTTTTTATATTCATTTAGTTTTATTTTTATCACTATATTATTTCTTAATTTTGAAACAACCTCTAAATAACCTCTAAAGTTGACAAAATTACTTTATTAAAATGAAGATCCATTCGTAAGCCTTTTAACTCTTCCTCACAAAACACATCCCACCCCCCTCCTATATATTTTGTATACAGAATTGTTTCTCTTATTCCTAGTAGTTTTAAATACATATGGCATTACAATTTCTCTTAGTAGCTTTAATTTGCAGTGAAAAACTTACAAAGTCAGCAGTTCTTTTATTTTTCCAAAACATTTATGAAGACATATTTTATAATGTTTAGAAATACAAAGTTTTTCATAGAACATTTTTAAAATATGGACCAGAATATATTTACTAAAAAAACTTCAATAATTTTTGGTTTTCTGAAATAAAAATCCAAAGTATATAAGCTTAAACTTATACTTACTAATTAATATTTTAGTATTTTAACCTAATCTGATGTGGCTCAGCTATTGCCTATCTATTATTCAATGTGATATAATATGACTATAAGATTTAAAATTACTAAAAAGATTTTTTAAATTAATGACAAGTTTATCTACTAAATGTTTCCTTCTTTCTTTTCTTTTTTTTTTAATTAAATCATAGCTGCATTTATTAGTGCAATCAAGGGGTACAACGTGCTGGTTTCATGTACACTCTGAAATGTTTTCATCAAACTGTTTAGCATACCCTTCATGGCATTTTCTTAGTTATTGTATGAAGACATTTGTATTCTGCATTTAGTAAGTTTTGCCTGT
>CAUYON010048814.1:0-16910 GCA_963573935.1 Arctocebus calabarensis
GGAGATGGGGAAAGACTGGGAGAGAAACGGAGAGAGCTTCTCTCTCCCCACTAGAATTCTCTCCCTCTACCAGGAGCCTTAGTGTTTTCTGTATTCTTTTCTGTGAATAAATTCTGTCTTACCAAAAAAAAAAAAAAAAAAAAAAAAATTAAAAACAACAACAACAAGAAAAAACAAAAGGCCAATGAAGGAATTCTATTAACAATTCTATTTGGAGAACATATATTACCCAATGAAATAGATAATCTGAATAGTCTTATTAAGGAAATAGAAGTTTTAAGTTTAAAAAATCTCCAGCCCCTGTGGTTTCACTAGAAAATACTGGCAAAGAAGAAGAAACATCAATTTTAACATAAACTCTTCAAGAAAAGAAAAGAGCTGAGGACACTCCCTAATTCATTTTATAAGGTCATTATTACCTTGATATCAAAACTAGACAAAGATAGTAAAAAACAGAAAACTTCAGACTAATATACTTCATGAACATAAAAAGGCAAATGCGTGGCAAGGATGTGGAGCAACTGGAATTCTCTTACATTGCTGGTGGGAGGGTCAACTGCTATAACCACTCTGGAAGATGGTCAGTGACAATCTACTAAAGTTGAACGTGGCCCAAATTTATACACCTGGGCAAAGACTCAACAGACATGTTCCTCCATGTTCAACAAAAGACCCGTGCTGCACGGGGATGATAATAATCGCACTATTGTAATAGCACCAAATATTTACATGTTCATCAGCAGCTGAATAAGTAAACTATGGTATACATAATGAAACATGATGAAAGTCATAAAAATGAATAAACTTCAATTATATGAAACATAATCAACATAGACCAATCTCACAAACAATGTTGAACCAAAATAGTAAGATACAAAAGAATAAATGCTGTATAATTACATTGATATAAAGTTCAAGAACAAACAAAATTACTCTTGGGTGCCAGAAAACAGGAAAGTGGTTATTCTTTTGGAGAGAGGTAACTGGAATGGGACACGGAGGCACCAGGGTGGCTGGTTATATCTGTATCATAGTTACATGGGTTTTATGAATAATTGACAAGTTATATACTTAGGGTACATGTAATTTTATGTATGTTGCATTCAATTATAGTTGATAATTTACAAAAATTTTTATTATATTCATAAGTAATATAAAAGCAAAAAATACCCACTGAATCTGGTGACATGAAGATGGTGAGTGACCTTAATTTCGAAGAAGAGGCAGGCTTGAGAGACCTAACATTAATTCTGATTTTATGAAGGAAGCAGGGAGCAGTTCAGGAGCTGAACCAAGGTTGCAAAGACTTTAATAGCAGACTGGGGATTTGAACCCCTGGAGTGGGGCTGCTGTGCTTTTAATCACTGAACTAGACATTCTCTTCATCTTTAAGAGCACAAAGGCATGAGGAAGAAAAGGAAGCATTAGATAGGAGTGTTCAAATGCACTGGAGTCTGTGGCTGTCTGAGGAAGGGCAAACAGGCACAACAACCTGAAGTTCTTGGGACTCTCTCTTTTTTTTTTTTTTTTTTTTAATAATTTTATTGAATCATAATTCTGTACATTGGTGCAATCATGGGACTCTCTCTTACATGGCTGCACAGGCTAGTCGAACCAATATTCACGACCTGATATAATGTAAGAAAAGGTTAAGGACTTGGCAAACTATGTTAAGTTTATTGAGATAGGGAGATTTTCTGGAAAGATTTTGGATTTGAAGGACAATTCTGATTACATCTGACAAAAATCATCTATTTTAAATGTTTAATATCTCATAGTATCAGAGGAATGAAGTGTGCCTAAGTGTGTTGCATGTGTGCGCAAGCTATATTCTTTCAGGGGAAAATACTATTTTCGTCTTGGAGGGGAAAAAAAAAATTTTTTTAAAGTATGGGACTTACAATTTTATGATTAGGCCAGGATTTGATTATAGGTCAAAGCAGGACAACTTAATATAACTAGTGTTGAAGCAATAATTAGTTTTTAACTCCCATATACAAAACCACTGTTTGGAGCCTTAATTAAGAAAAAAGCATTACTGAATAAAAACCAGTCATTCTGTTAGTTCCTTTTATTGAAAAACAGGAAGGTATGTACACGCAGGGATTAAATGCCAGAATAAAGTAAATGACCTGTACGTGCACAGCATAATATCATCAGTTGGGTGCAGACTGGAAGGGAGGAACAAACAAAACCAGTGAGTCGACTCTCGGTCTCCCTGCCTTAGCAAACACGTCCTAGGTCACTATTAGTGAGTTTTCACTGGAAATATTTCCTGGAAATAGCTCACGAACTTATTTCCAAATTAGGAAATGTCTGCATATTGATATAGTCTGTGAATCCTTTTTTTTTTTTTTTTTTTTGGAGACAGAGCCTCAAGCTGTCACCCTGGGTAGAGTGCCGTGGCATCACAGCTCACAGCAACCTCCAATTCCTGGGCTCAAGCGATTCTCCTACCTCTGCCTCCCAAGTAGCTGGGACTACAGGCGCCCAGCCATTTTTTGGTTGCAGCCATCATTGTTGTTTGGCAGGTCCGGGCTGGATTCGAACCCACCAGCTTAGGTGTATGTGGCTGGTGCCTTAGCCCGTTGAGACACAGGCACCGAGCCGGTCTCTGAATCCTTTATCTAATGTAAAGTACACACAATTTGCACATTGGATATTACTTAATCTATCATGTATCTATTGAAGCTGTTCAATGGGGAAAAACACAGAGATGAAATCATTTGTAGAGTGTCACATAAAAGGGGAAACCAAGACTAGGAGTGAAGCCATTCTATGTTTCTGCTGAGATTGCTGTTTTGTGGCTATATGATTGCCCTGATGTGTATACCTAGAAACAAATTAAACAATCTCTAAAAATGCAAAGCCTGAGCATCTTTCCTTGCACAGTTGGCTTTCCTTCACTGGGTTTTCTCTGCTTGCCCATTGGTTTCCAGCCTCCTCAACCTCCGCTCCTATCTTTGGTGCCTCAGCGTCTGTCTAAGGCAAGGCAAGCATCCTCCTCTATGGCCTCACAGCCTTGCTCTGCTCACACACTCTTCCTTGAAATTTTCCTCTGACTTTTATTTCACCTCTGTCTATTCTCTCTGTACATTATTTGTATTTGCACGTCTAGACAGCAAATCATTTGCATAGCATTTCATAATACCTTTGTATAATATTAAGTTCACTATTCCAAAAATCAATTGAACAGGGTAAGTATTCTGCATTGCATATAAAAAACAACGTATTAAAAAGCTCTCTGAATTATTTTTTTACCTATCCCATTCATCCAAACTTGCCAAAATACAATACAGGTGGTCAGAGAAAAGAAACAGAAATGTAGTAAAAACCTATTTTCAGTGGTTTTAAAATTGCTTTGAAATATAACATTTCCTGAAATACAGAAGTGAAAGTGATGAATGTTAAGTGTATATTTTTTCACTTTAACTGACTGATCAGACGAGTATTTATAACCCCCCGACTGATGTCTCAAGCTGATAAATCAACATGGGGGAGAATATTTCAAGCACATTTATCATTTAAGACAAACAGCCTATACTGAGCCTGATTATTTTTTATTCATCATTTGAGCTCCCCCCACGTTTGCTCCTTCTCAATGTTTAGTAATATCTGTATAAGACTTCTCAATATTTAATGTTACAGCTTGTATGTTGCATGCTGATGAGGCTAAGGTCACAGGTTTAATCTGCAGAAGGCCAGTTAGCTTTAGAAAAAACAACAAAACACGAAACCAGCAAAACTCTATTTCACAGTGAAGCCTGATCCAGGTCAGCTTCTTTGTAATACCTGTGCTGTGGTTGGTCTCAATGCCATAAAGATCACAGAATTGAAGTTTTTAGGGAAACTAAGGCCAACATACTTTAAAAGACTCAACTGTATAGAGGTTCATAATTAGTGGAAGAAAGCCTGGCATCCTTGAGTACTAGCCACACTTTAGCTCAGTTGACACCCTGCACAGTCCGCTGGGTCAGTGCTATCTGTGTCATATCCAAAGGAATGCAACATCAAAGAGAATCTTACCTGTTCACTTTCTTCTTCATCACTACTTAGCTTAAGGTCATCTTCTAGCATTCTGCAAAGAGGAACACAGAGGTACAGAGACTTAGAGGATTCAAAATAATTCAGCAACAAAATATCACCTTTTCAGCAATAAGTCTATTTGATTTCCTATTTTTTTTCTTTCACTTTTATGCACCTTTCCCCTGATGTGCTCAGGAAATAGCAGACCATAACATCATAAAAATGAACTCTCACAGCAGTCATAGGCTAAGGTAGGCAGCCTCCAGAAGATGCTTAGTAGAGAAACTGTACTTAACAATAATTTATTGAATATTTCAAAACAGCTAAAGAGAAGACCTGTAATGTTTCCAACACAAAGACAAATGATTGAGGAGTCGGATACACTAATTACTCTGATTTGATCATTAGACACTGTACACATGCATCAAAATAACACACGTACCTCAAAAGTATGTGTAACTATGGTTTAGCAACTAAAATACGCTGTTTTAAAAAACCAGAACCAAACATGGGCTTTTTCCTGGGTAGTTTTAATTCTGAAATTACTTGTTCAGTATTTTTCACGTCTAGATGCTGTACCCGCATCCCTGCCTGAGGGGCCTTCATGGTAAAGATAATTAGGAACCGGCAGCATTGTGCTGGAGACAAGAAATAGTAACTTGAGTGATGAACTAGCTGGCTAGGTCTCTGTTCCTGGGGGAGCAGGAGATGACATTGCCCCTGAGGTCCTACTGAGTGAAGAAAGTCAGATAGGAAGAAGCCTGTAAAGGCAATTGCCAGCCCATGCAGTCCCTCCAATTTGTCCCGGAACTGGCAGGAGGAAAAGATACTTTTAGGTCCACAACAATTAAAAGTTAAAAAAAAAAAAAAATTCAGTTCCTGTTATTTGTGGTGATAATAAAATTGTATTTTTTTCAGCATTGCTCTATTATTTCTTTAGAGAAGGGTAGTTTTCAGATTAATTCATTTCAAAAGCAATCTTAATCAGAAGCACATTTTAGGAAAGCATGTTATATAAACAGAACTACCCTGCCAGGAAGCAGGAGGAGCCCACTTCTGAGGGACCCTGGGGCTCCAGGTTCTTGTGCGCCCTTGTGCTCAAAGGCCCCCCTGTCCAAAGGCTGTCCTCTAAAACGTGCCTATTGACCTTTAATTGTCAATTACAGGCATATCATCAATACTTGCCTCTGATTATTTCTATAAGTCATTTCATTCAGAGTGAACTAGGGGTGAAAAACTGGCAGAGTGCGGTGTGGACCCAGTGCTGCCCCAACTATTTATTATGTGTTTGGGCAAGTCAATTACCTTTCACCCCCATTTCTTTATATGTAAAGTGAAGGTTTTTTGCTGGGCAATCTCTAAGGTCCAATTCTGCTTTAGATTCCATTAGTCTACAACATAATTTTGCTCCTTGCATTTTATTTTATTTATTTATTTATTTATTTATTTTTGAGACAGAGCCTCAAGCTGTGACCCTGGATAGAGTGCTGTGGCATCATAGCTCACAGCAACCTCCAATTCCTGGGCTCAAGCGAGTCTCCTGCCTCCGCCTCCCAAGTAGCTGGGACCACAGGCACCCGCCACAATGCCTGGCCATTTTTTGGTTGCTGCTGTCATTGTTGTTTGGCGGGCCTGGGCTGGATTCGAACCCGCCAGCTCAGGTGTACGTGGCTGGCGCCTTAGCACTTTGAGCCATGGGCGCCGAGCCGCTCCTAGCATTTTATCAAGTAGAAAAATTTCTGTTGGTCCTACAGGAACACAACTGAGAAATTTCTAAGTTGTTTTGGTGTCTCATTTAAGGCATTACCATTAGGACCCCAAATCTGCTTCCTTACAGGCTCTTGCTATTCTGCCAGTATTGGGAGGTACATCCTTCCATTGTTTAAACCAGTGGTTCTCAACCTTCCTAATGTGGAGATGTATTTTCATTGTTTGTTACGAAGGGGTTGCGACCTACAGGTTGAGAACCGCTGATTTAAACCATGACCAAACAAATAAAACATCAGCCCCAACTTTGGAGCTTCACCTGCAATTACCCCTACTCAGGGTAATTGCAGGTGAAGGAAATGCCATTCATTTCCTTAACCTCAAAAAGGCATGTTTGGCTTCAAAAAGAAGAGACCTCTTAGTGATTCTTTGGCCATAACCTAGGGAAGGGGCTGTTTTCTTTGTCCTTAGCTCCCTGTGGCTAGCACAGAGATGGCACACAGTATAGCCCCAATCTGTTGGCTGGGTTGAGGCACCTTCCCCAAGACTATTTTCCTAGCAAAAGGCGTAAATGCGTTGGGAAAAAACAACAACAACAACAACAGAGAAGGAGATAATTTCTTGTCTCCACCCCTCACCCTCTGTTTTGGGTAAATTGCCCTTGCAATTTGGTTTAATCTCAAGGACACCTAGTAAGCATAGGTGCTCTAAGTGTGGGTGGTCCTGTTGGTGGGCAGGAAAAGAGGGGAGAAAGGACACATAAGTCATGGTTATTAACCCTCTACTGTCAGATGAAAGTCATGGGACCGGAAGTTTAAACTTTATATGAACACAGGGAAGTGGGAAATTGTACCTCAATGGAGTTTTATTTACAAAATAGTCATGACTCAATTTTACAAAAAGGTGGCCAACATGAGAATATTGTGTAGAACTATGTAATGAGTATTTCGTAAATAAATACAAAATACATTTGGCTATAATTTTCCATTTTCCATATTTATGGCAACTTTAGGGGTGACTTCTGGGAAGCCATGTAATCACTTTATCACTGAATTTACCTCTTTTGCACCGAGGGTGCAAAAAAATGTATATACCATTTAAGAAAGGAAAAAAAAACTGTATATAAAAGTGTAAAATTCAGTATATACCAACAACAAAAGATGAATGAATACAAATCAAGTTGGGCACTTCCTGTAATTGCAGAAGTCAAATGTGACTTGAGTATTACAAATTTAATAGTTTTTTTTTTCCTTTCTTAAAATGTGCATATTTTTGGCACTCTCTGTATTTAAAAAAACAAATTTACTGTGTTTCAGGCTGAGTTCTAAAAGCAAAGGATCACATGTAAAAATACTTTGCATTCAAGAGTTTTCAAGAGAAGCTCAGTTCAAATTCAATTAAACGTAGACTATCTTGAAGTATGAGAAAGTGGCAATGGAAACATGAAATTAAACAGCTTATACAAACATTCCCACAGCAATCTTGGGTGGTACTAGTCCCCAAACCTGGGATCACACAGCTGAGATAGAGAACCATGGCCGCATGCCCCCCAGCTCCCAACAGACACACAGGCACCTGCTGAGGAAACTGAGGCTCAGAGCCATCTGAGCACATGAGCCCTCCTGCTTTGTTCTGATGGCTGCAGGCCGATCCCCAACACCCAACCCCTGAAGCAGGGTGCTTGTTTCCTTTCCCTGCATTCTTTAAGTCTGATTCAGCGTTCACAAGGAACTCCATTTTTTATGCTGACCGTATCAGAGTGGCCTCAGGCTAAAGAGGGGCTAAAGTTCACAGCTGAACGATGAAACACAGTTTAGAAAGAAAGAAAACCTGTGACACCCACAAGATCACAGAGAGTGTCCACAGTTGGTGCATGGCCAGCAGGTGGCAGACGGCGCCGCCTTCACCTGAAAACACAAATGGCCTCACTGCGGCTGTGAGCCCAACCCACTTCCAATCCCGCAGAATGTTTTTATCACTTGTCTATTTCTGGAAGAAAGAGACTGTCATAGGTATATTAAACAACAAATAAACAAGAGTGTTAAAGGAAGATACCAGTTAAGTGTTTGTTAGGCTATTGTGGGTGGCATCTCTGTTTTTGAGAAAGGCAGCAAAGACTCCGGCACTGTAATGGAGGGCAGTCTGGGGCTGGGCACCTGCATGCAAGGACACCAACCTCCCACACCGCTGCGTCCTGAGCACTTCCCTCTAGCTTGCCATCTGGGCTGCCTCCACCCAGAGCCCTCCAGGGTGATGGGACCCCTGACTCAGAGCAGCAGCTCTCATTGTTTAAAGGGGTGTTCGCACAGACCAGCTAAGTGCTTTCTAGACATTATACAAATCCCCACAGCAACTCCTCCAAGGTGGGAGGTGGCCCTGTGCGGGCTGCAGTGTGGTCAGAGCACGCACCCAGGGGGAGTCCTAGCTCTACTGTTCAATGAGCCCAGGGACCCGGCACCTGCGGCTCACCCCATAATCCTTAGGAAATGCTTTGCCCAGGACCTGGCGTGGAAGGAAAAGTCAATCAATTGTTCATTTTTACTAATATTCTTTTTTCCTAGGAGGGCACGAGGCCTCAGAGCATTTAAGTAACTTGTCTGGGTAAATGAATTGAAATTTGAAATGTTCTTGTAATAACGCATCAAAAATAAGCCATCCATGCTACTTTGAGGTCATTTTGAAAAGGATGACATTCCGTGGAGGGAATATATTTTAGGTTCTAAGTACACATAACCACTGTCAGTTGGTCAGATGCGGCTTTATGGTGACAGAATATGGAAAACATACTCATTAGCCCCAGTGCAGAGATGTCTGCCTTGGGAGCCAGTCATTGGCCACACAGCCAGGGGTCCCTGCTGCCTGGGGACAAGGAGGTCGTTCAAATAAAAGACAATAGCGTTGAGCTTTTCCAATTGGGGCCAGAGAGCAGAGGTGACATCTGAAGCACTCAACTATGCAGCCTGAATACTTGAAGAGCTGTCAAACTGTTGTCAGGGACACTTCAAGTGCTGAAGATTATGACATTTAAAGGACACAAGCAAAAATTTTTTTTAGTATTTCTTTTTACAAGCAAACATTTTTTAAATGCAATTAAGTGATTGAGACTTTATCCAGTTTTCACTTGAGGACTGTGTTAGACAACAGCTTGTTACGATGACTGTCCCAGGCATATTCTAACATTCTCCCCAACACCTGGTGCGAAAGGCTCAAAAGGTTCAGAGCCCCTGGCTGCACGGGCACATGCTTCCACACGGGGAGGGGGCCTTGTAAAAGAGCTCAACAGAGGACAGGACACAACAGGAGTTCCACGTGGAGCTCTAAAGAGGGAACCTAGCACACACATGTCCCTCTGTGGTTTGCCAAGTACTGTCTCAGGTGTACCCTTCTCTTTCTGAAGGTGAAAGGTGAATGGAAAGGAAATGTGTCTTACCACCACCAGCAGAACTTGCACCCAAACTCCAATTTTGACTCAATTATTCACAGGTGCACCGCATGGTGGGGTGGGCACCTCTCCACAGAAAGCGGACTGTCTCCCCTGGTTGGTGCCCCTCACACATTAAATTCAAATCACCATTGTCATTTCCCCCATTTTTGAATGAGTGCCTTAAATTGTGAAGCTCTGGCAGAGTCCAACTGTCTCATTTGAAGGCAAATTCAGTGGTTCTCAGAAAGGAGAAAAATTCAATACAACCCTGGCAACTTTAATGTTTGATTATTGTAACTTCCCTATAATTGAGCCAGAGACAAATTCATGTTGTAGCTGGTACCTACAGTTTTGAGGCCTAAAATTTTTCAGCAAGCAGGAACAGCAGCCTACCCTTAACAAACGGCCAACTGCTTCTACTGTTTATCTGTATCCTACGCAGGTTCCTGCAAACGGGCACTTTAACTACCTTCAAGTGTAATGGCAGCCATTTCACGGTGCGGTGGCTTTTAATTAATAGGATTTCCCTTGAATTACTTGTCAGATGGGGCCCTTAATAGATCTGAATCCTTTAGTCCTTTAGAGTTCATTTCATTTTCCTTAATCTTAATGGCTTTTTAAAAACATAAGTTCTAATTGGGCTGTTTGATTTTCAGATTTGTTTCTACGGCTGGTGCTATACCTATCTCCACCTGTGTGGGATTTAAAACCCAAACCAAAGTCTATGAATCCCCACTAAACATATTCATAACATATGTTATTCATAGAATAAACATATTCTAGCAATTAGCAGCACATGATAGGCTAGTCCTTATGCAGCCCATGCAGGGATTCTCCAAGACATCGTCTTCACTGCTTAGAAAACAGGAGGGAAAGTTATACAACTCATTTCACTCTTTCTCAAGTCCACTGTTCTGTCAGGATCAGCGCTACAATCTGCGTGGGGTTATCTTCCTTAAGTGACCAGCTTCCTCTTTCCATCTGTTCAGAACTTAGCTCAGCTATTCCCGTTAACAGGGAACCAGGAAGACTAGCACAGGCTCATGTTGGGGGTTGGGGATTAGTGCATCCAGGGCACAGGCTCATGTTGGGGGCACAGGCTCATTAGTCTGAAGGCCAATGACGAAATCAGGAACGAAATGAAGGGTGGTCTACTGAACCTAAGTGTTTCCAATGTTGCTATTTTCAGATCCGGGGATCTCTATGTCTTGTCTTAATGGCTTTTTTAAAAATACGAAGCAATTTTGGTTCATAGTGAGATGTTATTTGCTTGCATATGTCTGCTTTCTGGACTCTTTCTTTCTTAGGACCTATTCTGGTTGTCAGTTAATTGTTAAATGATCTTCTGATGCTGCCGTGTTCCACCTGTGGTGAAGGGTGTACTGCTTCCCTTCAGTTTATGACCTTAGTTTTTCTTAGGATAACAACTTCTGATGGTGCTTTTTACCGCTTACGTGCTGAGTCCACCTACTACTGTTGACTATTGGCCTGTTTTCCCTGGGAGACAGCATCTCATTTCCTACCTTATAAGGTCCTCACAAAAGCCAACCTCACTTAGATAACCTGAAAAAACCCTGTGAGATTCGGGAAGACTCTGTGTCTTCAAAATCTCAAACAATTGTCTTTCCTGATGGCATCCATATCTATTAGTAATATAGACTAGAAATCAAAGGAAAATGAACGTCAACACTAAGAAAAGGAAACAGTGGTACTAGGTCCTGGGGTGGTGGAATGCATTCGGAAAGGGCAGCGGCCAGGTTGGCTAGTACTGTAGTCTGAATTCTGTCCCTAACTAGCTTGGTGAACTTGGACAAATCATTTACTCTCTAGAGATCCATATCTCTAGAGCAGAGGTTCTCAACCTTCCTAATGCCACGATTTATTTTCATTGTTCCAAAGGGATTGCGACCCACAGGTTGAGAACCACTGCTCTAGAATATTAGAATCTAGTTTTCCTGCACGAGGTACAAAGACCACGGAGTTGGGAGATAGGGCCAGCTTGAGATCAGGGAAGTGGTCACTGCTGTCATAAACTAACAAATTGGCTTTAATATTTTTTAGACTCTTCCCTGTTATAGTGGAATGTGACCCACAAACTCACATCCAACAGCTTTTTGGTAGTTTAAAAAACTTTTTTTTCCTCTTAACAAATAAAACCAGACGATACAGAAGTACAGCATGTCTACAGATGTAGAAAAAGCATTTGACAAAATCTGATGTCCTTTTTTGATTATATACCTATATACACCTCTTCCTTCTAGGCACAGAAGAAAGATACTTTAATGAAATAAAGATCCTATATGACAAGCCCACAGCTAACATCATACTCAACTGTGAAAGACTGACAACTCTTCCTCTACGATCAGGAATAAGACAAGGACACCCACTCTCATCATTTCCGTTCAATGTAGGACTGGATGTCCCAGCCAGAGCAATTAGGCAAAAGAAATAAAAGACATCCAAATCAGAAAGGAAGTAAAATTATCTCTGCAGATGACAAGATCTTAGATATAGACAATCCCAAGGTGCCACCAAAAAAACCTGTTAGAACTAATAAATTCAGAGGACATATAAGAAGATAGTGAACAGACTAATAGGGTCTAACCGCCAGTGTTTCAAAGGAGCGCTCACTGAGTTCTCTAGGCTCTGTTCCACACACCAGAAGAAGTCTGTATCCTCTCAAAAATCCTATTTCTACATGATCCTTTAATTTTTCAAAAGGAACAGTTTGTTCCCCGAACTCCATTATGAAGACGCATTTAGAAAGGCATGAAGCCACAACACACTCTTTAAGGTAATTGAAACAGTAAGTGGGATAGTTTATGGGGGGGAAAATGAAGCCACCTGGTATGAAGGTATACAGATGGCACTGCTGGTAAGTGCAGGGGATTCACCAACCAGACACAGAAAATACCAAAAAGAGAAGTGCACCCTCACAAATCAAAGTGTAGGTGAGGGTTTCACAACTAATCCTTTCAATATAGTCCATATCTTCCTTTTCAAATTGTTTTGCAGGCTAAGTGTGCTAAGTTCCTCATCTGATAGGTCCCCAGGCAAAGTAAAGACTTTGAAAGTGCCGTGGGGAAAATGTTTATAAAGAAATACCTTGGAGCATGACATGCTGTGAGCTCCAGCTGCTGGGTAAGTCAGAAGCTCTTTGGGAGCTTCAGGAATAAAAGTCAGGCCAACGATTCTCAAACTCGAGCCTTGTCAACGGCCATACCATAGACGCGGCCGATGTCGTCAAACTTGAGCTTCCATTAGAATCTCCTATAGGACTCTTTAAAAAAAGTAAAATGCCAGTCTCACTCCCAGGGTTTCTGGTTCAGGAGGTCTAGGGTGGAGGCCCCCAAATTTGTATTTCTCCTTAAGTCCCCAGGTGATACTGGGCTACGGGTCCCAGGGCCAAACTTTGAGAACTGCTGGGCTAGGCCATAACCTCCTGTCCAAATGAAAGTAGGAGTTGGCAACTGAAACCAGGGGTTAGAGTCTAGAGCAGTGGTTCTCAATCTTCCTAATGCCGTGACTCCTTAATACAGTTCCTCACGTTGTGGTGACCCCCACACATGAGCAGCTGTGTCTCGGTTCCTCACACCATCGGAAATAAGTGTTTTCCGATGGTCTCAGATGACCCCAGAGAAAGGGGAAAGGGTTGTTCGACCCCAAAGTGGTCTCGACCCACAGGTTGAGAATGGCTGGTCTAGAGCCACCTCTGAGGGCATACTGGGGTTGGTGGACTGGTGGGGCTTGAGGCCCTAACACTTAGTGCCTAGTTGTATATTCCTAATAAGACCTCACGCACAGCCACTGCCTGCCCATAAGTTAGGATCCCAAAGAGAATCAGGGGCCCCTCCTCCCATCTCTGTAGCTCTGAGAACTGCTGTCCATACGTTTAATCAACTGAGCCTAAGTCACTGGAGTGCAAGTTCCTAAACGGTATATACCTGTCCTCAAAGATCATTTGGTTAGGGGGGGAAAGAAACAAGTAATCCAATGATTTTAACATGCTAGAGGAGAGATACGCCCTGGATACAAGCAGGCTCAGGGAAAGCCACCAGGAAGAAGCACGCCTCGGCTGTCTTTAAGGCCCTAGGGCAGTGTTTTTCAACCTTTTTTTTGTCTCATGGCATATTTGAACCTATAGTTAAATTTCCATGGCACACAAATAATGTTGCTCAAAAAAAAAAAAAAAGAAGAGTTAAAAAACAGAATATACTTACTCTGGTTTGCACTTATTTCAGAAATAACTAAATTAATGATCTTTATTTTTTTGAGACAGAGTCTCACTATGTCGCCCTTGGTAGAGTGCTGTAGCATCATAGCTCACAGCAACTTCCAACTCTTAGGCTTAAGCGATTCTCTTGCCTCAGCCTCCCAAGTAGCTGGGACTACAGGAGCCCACCACACCGGCTATTTTTGTTGCAGTTGCCATTGTTGTTTGGCAGGCCTGGGCTGGGTTCAAACCTGCCAGATTCAGTATATGTGGCTGGTGCCCTAGTTGCTGAGCTATAGGCACCAAGCCTGAATTAATGATCTTTAAAAGTTTTCGTGGCACACCTAAGATCCTCTCCCTGGTGGCACACCAGTTGAATATCACTGCCCTAGAGAGTCAGATGAAGTCAAGGAAGGACAGCCCACCACAGAGTTCTTGGGGGGCATGTAGGCAGTTTATTTCCTTCACTGCTGTGGTTTTCCTTGTAAAGATAATACCTACTCTTGGCACAAAACTTCCCAAAGAGAACGTCTCCCTTCCATTCTTGTTTCTACCTGCCCACTTCCCTGTCCTCCATAGTCACAACGGTTTGTGGTTTCTTATACACGATTTCAGAGTTTCTTTGTGCATTAACAAAAAAATTACGAATATAACATGCCGTCAGAGTACGTATAGGACATTAAAATGCCACAGTGTGGTGAATGAAAGCAATGCTCCACGGACACCTACCTGCTGGGTGGGCTACCCTACAGCCCACGGCAAGGAACTGAGGAGACTTGTGAGCAACAGCCCATGAGGGCTGAGGCTCTCAGCCCCACCACTACGAGAGTGAGCTCAGAGCCAAATCTTTGGTCAAAACTTAAGATGAATGCAGCCCTGTGACAGGCCCTGAGTCAGAGGACACCACTGAGCCACGGTCAGATTCCTGACTCACAGAAACGATGACATGACAGATGTTGCTGTAAGCTCCTAGATTGAGGGGCAATTTGCTAGGCACCAAAAGGCAGCTGATGCTAGTGGATGATAATAAGTATTTAGTGCGTCCCTTCTCCATGGTTGTGCCCAATGATTTTGCCCAAGGCATTTGAAGCCACCATTCAAACAGCCCAACGGAAGTCAACAAGGTGTGACAATTAAGTTGGAGAACTTGCCACCACGTGCTTTAATTGGCAGTACTATACAAACAAACAACTCATAAGGTTTCATAGCCTTGGTGTATGAGTGTCTCATGCATGTTCATGTCAACCATGCGGTGGTGTCTTGGCTGAGTGGCATTTGTTACTGTTGTTTGGTGTTTTTGTACGCTGTATGGTAACAGCTCTTACGTTCATTCCAGGAAAAGAGCTGCAAAATTGCTTTACAGCAGTGGTTCTCAACCTTTCTAATGCCACGGCCCTTTACTATAGTTCCTCACGTTGTGGTGACCCCCAACCATAAAATTATTTTCGTTGCTACTTCATAACTGTACTTTTGCTACTGTTATGAAACAGAATGTAAATATCTGATATGCAGGATGTATTTTCATTGTTACAAAGAGGTCGTGACCCACAGGTTGAGAACCACTGCTTTACAGGGTGGATTAGGTACTGGTGCATAGCTTCCCAAAGGGGATACTTTGAAGTGACCACAGTGATAATTTGGTAATGAGGTATACAGCATGTTTGGTAGATGAGTTCCTGAACTCAACTGTTAGACCTCGTATGTGAACCAAATAGGTAATTTAAAATTTTCTTTTTTTGTTTTTTTAATAACAGTAACAATGTTTAAGATAAGGACTAGAAACAAAAACCACGTAAAGAATGAATGAAGATAAACATATTCAGAAAAGAAAACAATTACATCAAAATATTAAGCAATATTAATAATAATAATGCCAAGAAAGTAACATTCACATTGTCAAATAAGAGTATGTCTATTATAGAATGCTTTGACTCTGAGGCTCAGTATGAAGTCATCAGTTAACTTCTTTTTTTTTTTCCAAAGTCCCAAAAAATGGAGACTTAGACAAAATTTTAGTCTAAATTTTAGACTAAAATTTTCTAATGGTCACATTAAAAAAATCTCCAGGAGCTTTTATGTTTTCCCCACTCATACTAAGCCCTCTGCTTCTCTTAAGATGACAACCTTCTGTCCATACCCTGCCGGGTAGGGTATTCTGGTAAGCTGACAAAGGAAAGATCCTGCAAACGTAGAGTGTGGCACTGCTGAGAAGAGGAGTGGAAGGTTTTGGTCAGCATCAGCACAAATGTACACCCTGCTGACTTTTCTTGGTGGGCACCAGAATCTTAAATGCCAATTTTGTCCCAGTTAAATCTGTCAACAACTAATTGTGCTACTAATTCTGATACCGCTGTTTACTTACGGTATGGCATTCTGCAAGGCATCTGTGAGTCCTGGCTTCACAGAAGAGCCAGGAAGCAGAAGTGAAAATGCAGCTGCAGGTGGCCCCCAGAAGGGACATGTCAGGGCAGCGGGCTTAGGAGCCACGCCCTAGGAAAACAGAACGGCGGGCAGCCTTGCAAACCTATCTTGTAAAACTCTGACCGTTTGGCAGGGAAAGTCTGTATACTTGTTTCTCTGATTTATCTCTTCCCCATTCTTCTTGGATGCTGTAAAGACACATAGTTAAATCACTAAACTTTTCCAGTTTAAGAATCTGTGTAATCTTAACAAGTGTGTGGGCTGTTCTTTTCACTTGGAATTGTAATGCTAGGTAGGGGAGATGGGCAGCCCGGAGGGATCTTTTTGTCTGAGAGAACTGGGATGCTGGGCCCCCTTTCCTCAAACATCCCATAACTTTTTCCACCCAGAAATATGTAAGCACCATGCATGGTTCTGTGATTGTGAAAATATGAAAACGCTCCATCTTTTCCATTTAGGGAAATGTAGGCTGCAGTTATAAAGTAGCCCTCTTTGAATATATTAGACTTTACAATTGCTTCTTTCTGAAAGAATTACAGGGAAAGAAGGCTGTATGTACTCTATCATTTCTATTAAAAAAAAAGAAAAAAGAAAACTTAGCCTTTAGAAAGAGCTCTTTACCAGAGAATACTTTTTCCTCCAAAGATGATTTTAAAATTCCCATCTTTGTTTGTTACAAGGACTTGTAGAAAATTAGTTTTTGGACTTGATGTTCTTGGTATTAAAGAAATTGAGTTCCTAAGGCAGAATGTATTCAAGTACAGTGTGTGAAAGAACATGAGTCTTTCCCGGGCAGAAGGCAGAGGACAGGTCAGAGGATCCTGACTGAGAACATAAAAAGTTTTCTTGGCTGTATGGATTCAACAATGGACATTTCTTCTCTTTTTTTTTTTTTTTTTTTTTTGAGACAGAGCCACAAGCTGTCACCCCGAGTACACTGCTGTGGCATCACAGCTCATAGCAACCTCCAATTCCTGGACTCAAGCGAGTCTCCTGCCTCTGCTTCCCAAGTAGCAGGGACTACAGGCACCCGCCACAACGCCCGGCCATTTTTTGGTTGCAGCCATCATTGTTGTTTGGCGGGCCCGGGCTGGATTCGAACCTGCCAGCTCAGGTGTA
>CAUYON010048816.1:0-80596 GCA_963573935.1 Arctocebus calabarensis
TGGTTTAAAGCCTATTGTATCTGCAAATAAGATTGCAACACCTGCTTTTTTCTGTTTTCCATTTGCCTGGAATATAGATGACCATCCCTTCACCTTGAGTCTAAATTTATCTTTTAAGGTAAGATGAGATTCTTGTATTCAGCAGATATCTGGCCTGAGTTTTTGTATGCAGTCAGTCAACCTATGACTCTTTAGAGGACAATTTAAATCATTCACATTAATTGAAAATAATGATAAATCTTTAGAAAGGGCAGTGGACATTTTTAATCCTTTCATCACTGTGGAAGTTGAAGTTTGATAAGAAGTTTCTGGGTGAGTTTACTTTTGTGGTGGAGGATTATACTGGTCATTATGGAGGATAGGTCTGAGAATAATCTGGAGAGCTGGTTTAGTTATAGCAAATTTCTTCTACATGTGGATGTCATTAAAGTATTTAATTTCTCCATCATAAATGAAACCTAATTTAGTTGGATACAGGATCCTGGGTTGAAAGTTCTTTTGTTTTAGGAAATCAAAAGTCGATGACCATTCTTTTCTAGCTTAAAAGGTTTGATCAGAGAGATCTGCAGTTATTCTAATATTCTTCCCCTTGTAGGTAATGGATTTCTTATGTCTGGCTGCTTTCAGAATTTTCTCCTTCATGTTAACTTTAGTGAACTTAATTGTGATGTTCCTGGGGTATATCTTATTTGGGTTGAGTTGTGCTGCGATCCTGAAACTGTCTGCTATCTGAATTTCAGATTGTCTTGGCATGTCTGGAAAGTTCTCTTTCATAATCTGATAAAGAAGAGACACTGTGCCTTGTGATGCCACTTCATCCTTTTCAGGTATCCCTATAAGGCGAATATTGGTTTTCTTCAAGTTATCCCAGAGCTGTCTGAGAGAATGATCCATTCTTGCCTCCCATTTCTCTTCCTGTTTGGAAGATGGGGAGTGTTTGAAAGCATTGTCTTCCATGTCAGAAATCCTTTCTTCTGCTTGTGCTATTCTTTTATGGAAGGATTCAACTCTATTTCTCAGAGGGCTGCAACTTCTTGTCTCAATGTGTCAAAATATGTGGTCATTTTGTCTTTGAATTCATCGAATTCTTGAGACATCTTTCAGGTCATCTTTTGAATTACTGCTTGAAATTCTAATTCCATCTTTTCCTCCATTCCGCAGATCTTATTTGCTATCCAGCAAATTCGATTTCTGACATCTCAGCCATTTGCTTATGCAAGGGATCTTGTGCTGTATCTACCATGTCGTTCCTTGGAGGAGTTGATCTACTCTGATTATTCATATTTCCAGAGTTTTTCTGTTGATTCCACCTCATGATTATTTTTCACTGTTGCCTATGACTGTCCTCAGAGTTGGGGAGGTGTCTCTCCCAGATCAGACCCTGGCAGGATCACTCTGTCATTGCTGGATCTTTGTAGGGAGTGACCCTGTGTAGCTCCTCTGGGACTGCCCCACCTAGGGAGTTCTGGCTGTGGGAGCAGCTCTGGAGTGTGGCACACCTGGGCATGTAGTTCTGGGAGTGCCTGGCACCGGTGGCCTTTGCAAAGGTAGCCCATGCCTCCAGCAGTCTCTGGCTTTTTACTAAAAATATTTCAATAACTCTATTTCAATAGTTTTATTTGTATTTCCTTTATTCTTTAAACTCATTCATTTAAATAGAGTTCCTTGGACTTCTCAAACTGATGAGGTTTATTGCATAAAGTAAGTTTCAGATTTCTAGTGGTTAAGAGCTTTGACTCTTCATTCTAACAGACGTTGATTCCCTGTTTTATCACCTAATGGCCATGAGACTTTGAGCAAGTTATTTAATTTCTCTATACCTTAGATTCCTCAACTGAAGTAAAGTGAAAATATACAGCAATTTCCTCATAGAACTAAGGGAGATTCTTCATGCTTAATGTGATAAATATTCAAATTAAAATATTCAAATATGTTATTACTTCCTTACCATACCTCCTCTTTCCTTTTTATTTATTTATTTACTTTTTTGAAGTGGAGTTTCAAACTTTTGCCCTGGGTAGAGTGCTGTGGTATCACAGCTTCCAGCAACCTTTAACTGTGGGGCTTAAATGATTCTCTTGCCTCAGCCTCCCAAGTAGCTGAGAATATGGGCACCCATCACAATGCACGGTTATTTTTTTGGTTGTAGTTGTCATTGTTCTTTGGCAGGCATGGGCTGGATTCAAACCCGCCAGCCCAGGTGTATGTGGCTGGTGCCCTAGCTGCTGAGCTACAGGCGCCGAGCCATTCCTCCTCTTTTGAACCACTGTTTTATTTTTATTTAAAAAATTTCAATGAAGGTGTTGTGTGTGTGTATTTAAATGACTTCATAGTTGTTATGAGTTGAATTTTGTCACCCAAAAAAGATACATTGAAATCCTAAGACCCAGTGACTTCAGAGTATGAGCTTATTTGAACACAGATTCTTTTTCTTTTATTGTTGAGGATTCATTGAGCATACGCAGAACCATGTTACATTGATTGCCTTTGTTAGATAAGGACTCTCTTATATTTGTGTCCTGCCCCCAAAAGGTGTGTCACACCCCTGAATGAACACAGATTCTTTACAGTTTATCAGAGTGAAATAGGTCATGGGTGGGGAAATCCACTGTAGCTGGTGTCTTTATAAAAAGGGGCAAAGGGAAACATTGACACAGAATAGACAAGTGCAGAGGAGACGATAGGAAGACCCACAGGATGTGAAGATAGAAGTCTGGAGCAAGGACTCCACAAGCCAAGAATTCTAACAAGCATCTTGAAGATAGGAAGAGGTGAGGAATGATCCTCTTAGAAGCTTCAGAGGAAGCATGGCTCTGCTGACACCTTCACTTCAGACTTTCAGCCTCCAGAACTGAGACAATAAATTTCTGTTGTATTAAGTCACCTAGGTTTTGGTATGTTGTTATGGCAGCCTCGGGAAAGTAATAAAATAGTATTTTAAATTACTTTAAATTTCTCTTTCTTTGTGTGCACTGTATACCTTTTTGAACACAATGTGGTCTCTCTCTCTCTCTCTCTATATATATATATATATATACATATATATGACATACATATACACATATGCATTTCTCTATTTTTATATGAATCCTTAAGCTTCATTTTTTACTTCCTAAATTAAATTAGAAAGTTGGTTTTCAGAATCATTATAAAAGGGAAATGTTTAATGTGCAATGGTGTCTGAATTATTGTGATGATTAACCATTACAAAATGCTGCATGTATCAATGGCATTTGATTCTTCATTGGTTACAGCAATACACTAATCTGAATTTGTCATGGAATCCTACACTTTTACAATAAAATCTAGGATCACTGTCTATATAGAATGATGTCACTTAAAGCACTTACCTGGAAAGTCTTTTCCCGGAGGAGCTGTTGTGGAAGAATCAATTTCTCTCCTTCCCAAAGGGTGAGATTATGACAAAATTGATGTTTCATTTCACGTGGTGTCTTATTCTTACTGCTATTCTAAGGGCCAGAGGGGTGGCAAGGAATTAATTTCCACTTGTGGAGTTCTTTAAACAAACACTAAAACCTGAGAAAAACCTGAAAAGAATTCTTCAATGCAAACTTTTAGGAGAACAATGATAGGTCCTTATAGCTAAGATTCACATTCATCTGGAAAAATGTATTTTATAGGCTTCTGAACTATGGACATAATTACCAAGTTAAGACACACACACACACACACACACACACACACACACACACAGTCTGTTGCTGATGCCTGAAGACCTCAGCTATAGGTGAAAGAAAAGCCTATGCTTCTTGGAGCGGGATTTGAGTGTCCTTGAATTTAATAAGATAAAAGTCTACTAGGTAATATATCATTTCTTTTATACAATGCTTTTGTACAGTTAGAAAAGAGTTTTCTAATTTTTTTCCTCCTTTTGCTTGGGATATAACATTTTCTATTTAATCTTATTTTGATAATGTTTGAATGTACATTAAGAAATATATGACATATGAAAAATCACACAGTAGCATCTGTAGTCACATTTTTCATTCAGACCATTTTCAGTGGAAATAAAAATAAGATCCCCTTCTAACTCTAGCCTTCCATATGGTGTGTGTCTGGTCTTGTTGAGAACTGATAAAAGAATAAAGAAAAGCTCACAAAATGCGAGGGGGAAGCCTGATAATTTTAATCTTTGGTTGCTGAACAAATATTTTAAAAATCTTGAAAAAGTGGTAACTTCAAACCATTCACTACCTTAAAAATGCTAAAGGACTTCTGCTTTACTTACAAAGGATTATCTTCTATGAGAATTGCCCTCCTGTTGTAAGCAATTATAAATCGCCACCAAAATAACCATAAAATAATTATTTTCAAACACGAGTGCTTAGACAGCCTAAGTAGGTGATTCCTAAAAGAAGGGGAAATTGAGCCCTAAGCCTGCCCATGTTACTGTGTGATGACAGCTTTCAGGGCACAGAGTAGGGACAGGGGACCCTGACAAATCCAGGGTGACTTGCTGAGTCCAGGAGGCAGGATTTCAGGGAGAGGTGTGGGCAGAAAGTGTGTCTAAATGTAGAGAGGAGGAAGCTGTACACAGAGGACGCTTAGGAGCCAGAAAGTCTGGTCTTGGCTTGAGTTTGACTTAAGCAAGGGAGAACTCCTCCATGCACCAGAAACATTCCCCAGTGTTACCCATGGCAGAAGATAGTCTGTGTTTCCAACAACTAGAGAGGAAAAAGGAACATTTCTAAATACAAGGGGCTGGCTCGGCACCTATGGCTCAACCGGCTAAGGCGCCAGCCACGTACAACTAAGCTGGTGGGTTCAAATTCAGCTGCCGGGCCGGCCAAACAACAATGATGGCTGCAACCAAAAAATGGCCAGGCATTGTGGTGGGCACCTGTAGTCCCAGCTACTTGGGAGGCGGAGGCAAAAGACTCGCTTGAGCCCAGGAATTGGAGGTTGCTGTGAGCTGTGATGCCACAGCACTCTACCCAGGGCGACAGCTTGAGGCTCTGTCTCAAAAAAAAAAAAAAAAAAATACAAGGGGCTTTGAATCAGTTTTCAGAAGATTATTCTTCACCTTTAAAATTTCACATGTGTGGTACATATTCGAAGGGTCAGGAGAAAACTTCTAAATACAGATCAAAAATGTTCTCATATAGTAAACGAGAAAATATCAAGAATTGTATGTCAATCAGGTTGATAAAAATATCTCAGATTGCATGTGAAGCCCCCACACTGTACCCCGTGGTTGAACTAATGTACACAGCTATGATTCAATAAAAAAAAAATAGAAAAATTAAAAAAAAATAAAATAAAATTTCTGTAAAGGCTGCTCTGAGCCTTGACTCTCAAGGCTTAAAAGGAAGCCTCAAAATGATCAAAATGATTCTAAGTAAAGAATTATTTGTTCAACTGTATGCAAGAACAAAAATCCAGCACTCTCTAGAAATACAACAGAATTCAGCACTCAAAATGTAAACTTTGTATTTAGCATCCAATTAAAAATCGCCAGGATTACAAAGAAGCAGAAAAGTAGATGTCAACGAGGAAAAAATAAAATCAATTAATATTTGCAAAGCAATAAAAAAAATTATGAAATTTTCAGATGCATTGCTTTAAACAGTGATTGTACATACCACAAATACTACTGTGTGCATCAGCTTCCTAAGGAGGCCTCCCCAGGCAACGCTACTTTAAAGACTCTGCCCCTCCACCCCACTCCCCTGCCCAGTCCTCCTTCCTATTCTACTTTCTCTCCTGGTCTGTTTTTCTAATAGCCCTTCACTTTTCTAGGACTACATATAAAAGTATTTTTTTATTTTTAGAATGTATTTAAAATCTATTAAGTCTATTTGTTTATGATGTAATTTGTCATTTATTTCTCTCCCATTTAATTTTCTCTAGAACGTAAAGTGTGTGATAGCTGAGAACTTCATCTGTCTGTTCACTTTTACGCCCTCAGAGCCAAGAACAGTACCTGGAACATAATAGGAACACAATCAATTTGCTAAAGGCAAGAAAAAACTATTGGTCACTTTCTTTCCTTATAAAATTGTGCTAGGTTTCTGGAAGCCAGGCAGGCGTAAGAAAGCATCACACTTGACCTCAGGTTCTTTGGTGCCATGCACCTTATAACTAAGTAAACTTTTTCTTTCTTTGACAATGAAAATTGAAAACCAGTTCCTGCAGATCTCTTCTTTTCCTTCCCAGTTTAAAATCACTTGAATTACCTCTGTAATTAAGGATTTGGATAAATAATGTTAATTCAACACAAAAAATAATGAAGAAATACTAATGCAATGTGAATGCATCTCAGTGAGACATAGTCTTCTTAGCAAAGTATCTCAAAAATGGAAGAAAAAATATCCAATATACTCAGCCCTACTATGAAGCTAATTTATAGCTTTCATATGAAGGGCTATAACCCAACTATAGCATAAGAATATGGGGAAAGGGACAAGGGAGAGGAGAGGAGAGGGGATGGAGGGAGGGTAATTGGTGAGGCCACACCTATGGTGCATCTTAGAAGGAAACATACCTCCAAAACAAACAAACAAAAACCCCTTTAGGTCAAAGAAAATATCTTATTGGAAATTAGAAAATATTTCTAAGTGTCACCTATGGTGTAGCTTAGAAGAGTACAGGCAAAACACTAAATGCAGAGTACAAATGTCTTCAAACAATAACTAAGAAAATGTAGTGAAAGCTATGTTAATCAGTTTGATGAAAAAAATAGTTCAGATTGTATATGAAACCAGCACATTGTACCCCTTGATTGCACTAATGTACACAGCTATGATTTAATAATAAAAACAATAAAAAAAGAAAAAAATAAATAAAACAACAAAAAAAATGTTTCTTCCGTTTATATCCTACTTCCTAAAAGAACTTAAGCATACTTGCAATAAAATCATTTGGAAAGTACACAACCATTGTTAATATGATTTTTTTTTATAGTGCATGGCTGGATACTTCCCAGACAGACTTCATATATGATAGTTACACTAAATATTAGTAAAGAAGGTAACATGATGCCAGTTAGAAAAAAGGAAGTGATCATTTTGGCAAAATAATGTAATGGGATATTTTGAGTGTGAAATTTGGTTCTGAGCTTCTTTCAAGCTGTTGGAAGAAGAAGTATAAATATAATATGTAATTATTCTTATTAAAAAGGAAACAAGCCCAGTGCAGTGGTGCATGTCAGTAGTCCCAGCTACTCAGGCAGCCGAGGCAGGAGGTTTGCAGGAGCCCGAAGTTTGATGCTGTAGTGTGCAATAATTATTTACAGCACCTGTAAATAGCCACTGTGCTCCAGCCTGGGCAACATAGCAAGATCTCATTAAAAAAAATAGTAACAAAAAAAGTGTATAATATTATCTAAAGAGATAAACATTAGGTTTTGAAATTTAACTTCAATCAAAATTTGCCACCTCAAATCCTTACTGAGTGTTATCATAGAAGGGATATTGTCTTCAAGCCCAATTTCATAGAAAGTATATTAAATAGTCTTTATATATCTATTTTTTGAGATAACTTCTAATGGAAATTGAAATTTAACATTAAATAAACTTACTAATAAATAGTTACTAAGTGGAAGCATTCATTTATAAAGCTACAGCAGGTTACTGATGAAATAAATTGATGCAAGAATATGTCATCAAAAACATCAAATTATTTTTCTCAAGTATTATTTGTATCCACATGACAGTTGTCTCAAAACTGAGCTCCCTAAAGAATGAAGATTTTCTATAGTAGTAATCAGAATGACATTGATAAGTCTTATGTATGAAAAAGTTGGCAAAGCCAGCAATCTGTTCTAAAAGCTTAAAGATTGATTTGCATTTTAACTTTGAAGAAAGGCCAACCTCTTTCTGCAGGTGAAATTGAAATATAAGTGAGCAAGAAAGTAAGCCAACTTTTTCTAAAAAGAACTTTTAATTTGTTAAAATGGTTGTTTATTATAGACAATTTTCCTTTGACTAATAATAGAGGTTTATCATAAGATATGATTTTGTCTTGACAAATTTATAGACAGATATTATCATTCAATTGTTTGTACCATAAGATAATCTTGGTATGATTTCTACAAACTGTTAGGTTTTGAGTAACATTGCACCCCAGTGAACCAGCCAGAAAGAATAACTTGCTATGGTTAATTCTGAAGCAGTTGAATTCAAGACTTTTTTTTTTTAATTTTTATTAAGTTATAATTGTGTACATTGGTGCAATCATGGGGCACAATTTGCTGACTTTATATACATTCTGAAATATTTTCATTGAACTATTTAACATAGCCTTCATGGCCTTTTAATCACTATATGAAAACATTTATATTCTACATTTAGTAATTTTTACCTGTACCCTTCTAAGATGCACTGTAGGTGTGGTCCCACCAATCACTCTCCCTCCACCCATCCTCCCCCCCTTCCCTCCCCTCCCTTGCCTCTTTCCCCATTTCTTGTGCTATAACTGGGTTTTTGCCTTCATATGAAAGCTATAGATTAGCTTCATAGTAGGGCTGAGTACATTGGATACTTTTTCTTCCAAGTCTTAGGTCTTGTCTCTACTCTTTCCCTCGTGGTCCATAGTGCTGGCTTGTGCTTTCCTGCATCTGCTTGGGTTCTTGTTCCACATCTTCCCATACTGCTGCAGCCACCAGGGCCCGGCTCCCGGCCTCCTGCCTCATTTGAATGAGGCCCTCACTTTGCTTTCTGGCCCCCCCCAGCCCTCTCCTGGTACAACTGTACTGCGCCAGGCTGGGTTGCCATGTTGAGTCTCCAGCTCTCCCAGTCAGCAGAGTGGAGGGCAGCGATGCCCAGATCATTCTTGTGTTTCTGTACCCGTTGTGGGCCTGGCATCCCGCAGAAGTGCCATCGTTATTTACTGATTGACTTCCGGATTGTTCAGTCGGAATGAACTTCAATTCCTAGAGCAGCTCTGAGCCTGGAGGTTTGAGACATTTAGCTCAAAACAGGCCATGGAGCCCACAAGGCTGTGTACTTTATAAGAAGGTATTTGAACTATTTTGCCAGTCTGCTTTTTATTACTCAAGGGTGGAGGAGAACAGAAGGCATCGTGTGGCCAGATGTGAGGGGTCTGAGCCTTGTGTTTGAGTGGGTGAGCTGGTGCTGTGCCTTGGGTGTGGAGCATTGAAAGACTGTGATGACTTCATAGGAGAAGCCGGTTATGGACACGATCTGCCCCCTCTTCTCAGGAAGGCGGTCTTTAGGGTGTGTCTCCAGGTGGACAGCTGCCACCCTAGGATCTAATAGAGATAGGACCTTATAGCATTTTACAGCCAGGAAGGGCCTTGATGAGTATATATAGTCCTTTGCAGATGAGAAAGTTGCATCCCAGAGAGTGGATTAAGTCATTACTGTGATAGATTCTAGAACACTCTCAAGTCTGTGTGGCCAAGGCAGGGCCAGCACCCTATCTTGGCTGTTCTGTGGTTAGGACCGTGGGCCTTCCTTTTTTCCATGTTTCCTTGGTTCATCAGGATGGCCGAATGCCTGCCACGCTGGCTGGGTACCCTTCCCTGCTTCCTCTAGCTCCTTAGCACGCAGGCACAGGTTCTGGCCATTCCATCCCCTGGGTTTCCTGGAGATTGTCTCGCCTCTGCCCATGCCGCCTCCCTCCAGTGAAGCTTCCCCACCTGCCACTGTTTCTGCCTGCGTTACCTCGTCTCTCCTGAATTGCAATGCCATCTGTTAGATTAGGTTTCTACTCTCAGCCTCATCCCTGTCCATCCAACCCTCCCTCGTCTGCTGGACTGCTGGTCTCCTCCTCCTCCCCCTCTCCTTGCCAGTCCCCCTATGTACAAGCTCCTTAGCATGTGGCCAAGCCTGGCTCTTCCCGGCCAGAGCCCTGGTTCCCTTCCGAGTTCCCATCTTGGCTTTGCCTGGTGCCCCTCTGCCTGCAGCTCCAGCCCTGCTGGACTTCCCAGGGCTCCTCCAAGGTACTGTGTGGCCTGAGTGTCTCGTCCCACTCTGATCCTCTGCCCAGAGTCCCCTTGCCACCAAGACTACATGGCTACCTCATTGCTGCTTGAGCTCTTGGTGCTCCCTTCTCTGAGCAGCCTCCGCAGCCCGGCCCCTCGTTCTCCTAGAGCATGCTCGATTTTTGAATTTCCTCTTCAGAGTCAAGTGTAGCTGAACTTCTTCTGCCTTAGGCTGAGGGCTCCCAGGAGCAGGACTGGGCATTAATCTTCTAAGTCTCTCTAACATCTAGTGTGGTTCCAGGCACAAGCTGGCATTTTAGTAAAGATATTTTTAGCAAAAGAATGTTGAACTCCCAAATATTTTACATTGCTGGTGTCTCTTCAAGTGTACTCTGGGACGAGAAGCATGGCTGATGCTGGATACCTGTGAGGTAGGAATTTGTTTGGGTAGTGGCCCTTCATTTTCTCAACAATGTAGATAAAAAAGAAAGAGCGAGGAGTTCTGAGCATTATTGCTCATAAAGCAGTCCTGTCCTATTTGTCTGTTTTCCCTAAAGGAGTCACCTTGCCAGAGAACAGAAAAAATATGGATCCAAGGAAACTGCTATAATTAGAAGCAAAGAATATAGTGAAAAATATGCATACCTCTAATGAAGCAATTCCATTCCTAAGGTGTACGCAGTTTTCACTGAAATGTATATTCCCTGCTTCTAATGTTAATGATCGGAAGAAGAAGCCAAGAGGTGTGTACAGTGATATTCAGAGATGTTCTGTTTGATAGTAAAAAGTCTTAAATAAGCTAAGTATCCAACAACTGAGTATCGGTTAAATAAATTGTGGTAATTCTTACAGTGAAATGCTGTGCAGCTATTACAAATGGTGACGTTGATATAATACTTGCTATCTATTGTTGAGTGAAACAGGTTATAAAACAGCATGTATAGTATAAACTCATGTAAGTTGTAAAAATGTAAATATAAATGAGCAAGTAAATCTATGTGTGTGTGTGAGAATGTGGGTGATTATAATTTATGTATTACTCACAGTATGTTTCGTCATTGTCTGAATTCCTTTACAATCTAGTGGCCTGTATTCATGATTTCTCTCCCTGTTGTACACTCAGTTCCTTGCTGCATCCTTGGATGTGTTTTCCTGAGGACTGCATGAGAGTATCTGGGGTGCACACCTAGGTGTGGGATTTCTGGGTCGCAGTAGTGCTTATACTTGGTTTCTGTGAGTAGGTTACCAGTGTAGTCATCCATCTGTATGACCCGAGGGGTCTCAGACCCTCCCATCATAGCCGACACTTAGTATTATCCAACTTTCTAATGCTTTTCAATCAGACGGGATATCTGATATCTGACATCTTATTTGATATCTCATTTCTTTGTTTTGCATTTTTTAAATTTTCTTCTGAGGTTGAGCACCTGTCCCTTTTTGTACTTCTTAATCAATTTGATTTCCCCCGTCTGCAGAATCATTTCCACTTCTTTCATGTATTTTATCACTAAGGAAAATCATTTTCAGACGAGAGACAAAATTGGAAGGAGGGAAAGGTGGGTTGGAGACAGGACAGGTACCCTGATGTAGTGTGTATGGGCTGTCATGCTGGCGCACCCAGATGTGGACCCCCGTGTCTGCTGCTTGGCAAGTTTGCCAATACTGGAAGGGAATCAACCTACAGGCTGTGTCTAGGAAGTAGAAAAAATGAATTCTGATTTTTGGATATTGGGCTATTGGTAGGGTTGCATGAATTCAAGGAAAACAGGCCTAAGCCAGTGACTGCTGGTATCATACTTTCACTTAGAATCCGTCACTCTTTAAATTCTTGGAGGGAATCTGACTTTCTAATATCTTATGAACAGGGTGGAGGAAAGTCAGGAAAACTCTAGGACCTCCAAACCATGATGTTCCTTTCCTCCTGGGGCTCCTTCCCCAGTCTTGGCAAATCTCCCAGCTCTACGACACCGACTCCACTTCTCCCAGGTTTCTGTTGGCTGCATGCCCAGCCACTTCTTATTTCAAAATCTCTGTAAAATCCTCTTACCTAAAAGGAGGGTCTGTTTTGGTGCTTCCCAAGAGATTGGGAAGCTGATTTCTAGGTGACCTGACATGGCCCAGCTGTCAGTGGAAAAGGTACACACCCTGAGGATGGGTGGAAAATCATAGTTGATTTTACTGAGCCAGGTCTTTGAAAAGGAACTACAAGATTCCTACTTACCTTGGATTTCCCAAATTTTCTGTAGTGTGTGTATTCACGTTTGTAATAAAAAGTTATCTAAAAGAAAATATAATCAACTGCAGTTTTGGGTGGAGTCATGATTAGAAGGTCCAGTCCCTTTCTAAGGCTTTGAGTGGGGATATAGGAATTCTCTACATCAGTAGGTCATTTCTGATTGTTTGGCCAAGGCTTTCATTGAAGGAATAAACTATAGAAGCAACATGTTTTATTATTGCATTTAGGTTGAAATAAGGGTTAAAATTGCATTAAAATAAATCCCTGAATATTCCTCTTTGTGAAACTGAACTTTTTGTGTGCCACTTAAAAATGTTACCTATAAATCAGTATTTGGGACAAATTTTCATTGTTAACCTGTTAATATTAAGGAATAAATTATAAAATATTAAACATAAAAAAAAGAAGTGACATGTTTGATTTTATACGCCATGGTGAAGAATTGTTAAACAAAGCTGATATAGCAAAAAAATCCAAATCTTTTTTAAAGAGAGCAGAGAGAATGTCCTTGATTTAATTCTCTGAAACATCATGGTTTCAGAGAATTAAAGAAAAGAATATATTCCCTTATATGGTTCTTCATGGGGGAGGATTTTGCCCCCGGGTGTCATCTGGAGACAGTTTTTTAATTTTTTTGAGACAGAGTCTCACTTTGTTGCCCTCAGTCGAGTGCTGTGATATCAGCTCACAGCAACCCCAAACTCTTGGGCTAAAGTGATTCTCTTGCCTCAGCCTCCCAAGTAGCTGGGACTACAGGCACCTGCCACACGCCCAGCTATTTTTTTGTTGTAGTTGTCATTGTTTAGCAGGTCCGGGCCAGGTTCGGATCTGCCAGCCCTGTTGTATGTGGTCAGCACCCGTAGTTCAAGGATCTGAACTACGGGTGCTGACTCTGGAGACTGTTCTGATTGTCAAGACCAGGAGGTGGAGGTCAGGGAGGTTGCTACTGACATTTAGTGAGTAGAAGCCAAGAGGCTGCTAAATATCCTACAATGCACAGAACTTCCCGCCCCCAGACTATCCAGCTCCTAATGTCATGGGTACCAGCATTGAGAAACTCTGAGAACCTTGGCTTTGAGGCCTGCTGGTTGTCTGATGGGAGCAGTTTACTGGACCTTTCTGGGCTTCTCTTTCCCATCATTAATTAAAGTACATGCTTCCAAGGACTGCTGGGATGTTTAGAATGAGATTGTGTCAACTGAGTCCCTGGCTCCCCTTTAAAAGCAGCCAAGTGTCCTATTGTATTGAAAAATATGATCCTGAAAACAGGTGTAATTTACACCTAACCTTTTGGTCTTGCTTCTGCCCATAAATGAGGATGCAGCCATATGGCCAAAATAATCAGGCAGGTGCATCTGCTTCTGAGCCTCTTTCAAATGAAATTGGCGACTCTTTAGCCCAAGTGAGCCCACCCTGTTCCCTGATGAAGGAGGCGCCTCATGCCTGCCCTTTTTAACAGACCCGTGAAGACCTGGCACCTGCGACTAATTCCTTCTGTCAAATTGAAAAGGGAGGAAAATCCCACTTTAATTTAACCCTGAGTCCTCTGAATTGTATGGCATTCCCCATAGACTCTCATGCCCATGTCCCTTTTGTGTTTGGGGTCCTTTTGCAAGTGCAGGTCATTTTTGAGACTCCAGGCACATCTAGGGGCAAGCAGTGGGGTTGGGGGGCATCCAGTGTCAGGGTCTGCAGAGCATCCTGTAGGGAGAGTGGCAGGGGAGGGAAACCCTCCCAAATTTAAGCAGAGATGTCTTCACGGCTTGTGTTGGGTACTTGTTCTATGGCTGATGTTCTGGGTGTAACCATTTTCTAAGGGAAGTTCTGGGACCATGAATTTAGGATTATGATGTTATGACTTCATTTAAAAAATCTATACTTCATTGAAGGGTGAGCTTCCAGGAATCCAGACTTGGTTATTTATTTTCGTGGAGGTGCAGGGAGGAGGAAACACATTCCCATTGGTAGGAGAGGTGTGGGGAGAGGGGTCAGGGCTGTGGCAAAGAGTTTGGGCAGGGCTCTTCCAGACCCTGGAGTTGGTGGTGCCCTCAGGCATGGGGGTTCTTTGCAGTCAGAGCTCCTCTGACCTGCCTCCCCCAACTTCTTGTACGGATGAGGAAACTGAGGCCCAGAAGTGAGGGGGGTTTCTTAAGGCCACTGAGTGAGTTTGCAGAGAAGGTGGGACTCTAGCCCAGTTTGCTTGGATACTCAGTTTCGCCCTTCCTGAGCTTTCCAGAAGTGGTGGACTGAGCTTTGGTGCTGCACAGCTGGGTCTCCTCAACACCCTGCCCAGCACCCAGGAGGACATACGGCTGAGTAGATAAGGGGGTTCTTCCTGTTGTGTTTAATGAGTACCGACTGTGAACATAGGGGTATTAGGGGACACATCAGAAGCCAAGGAGTAGCCATGTCATCTAGTGAGATAGTCATGCAGTCCAACAGGGGAGCTGAGGTCAAAAGCAACAGTTGACAGACTGAGAAGGGATGAGCATGGTGGCTTTGGTTGGGGACAGAATGGCCGGGAGGCATTGTACTGGCAGAATGGGAGAAAGGAGAGGTTCTTCCAGGGTTGGATGGGTGAATCAGGATTTGCTGTGAATAGGGATTTATGGAAATGATCACTTGGAGATTGTGATGGCCATAGTCATGACAGAAACGTACGTTTCTTGAACCCTTACTGGGTACCAGGCTCCCTGATTAAGCATTTTATATTTCCTCACTCCTGTAAGCATTGCACTGTTGGGATCCCCATTTTACAGAGGAGCAAACTGAGCACAGAGTGCTGAAGTGTCTTGCTTCAGGCCATGCTGCGGGGGAAGGGGCAGTGTCCCTTCCTGAGTGGCAGTGCAATTTTGGAAGACAGCTGTCCCAGCCGGAGCACTGTGGGATTTGTGTCAGAGGAGCAAATGGAGGATGTGAACATAGGAGTGAAATATTAATAATACCAGGGCTGCTTGAGGAATGTTGGCTCGGGTTGGATCTTCCTCGGTAGTTGCCAAGTGAATAGATGAATAGTGAAGTGGCTGGAATGGGGGCCCAGGAGGGCTGGGAGACCTGTGGAAGGTACTGGAAGGATCACTTGGGAAGGCTGGAGGCCTGAGAGGATAAGAGGAAGAGGAGAGTGTCAGGATGTCCCGGAGAAGGGGAGCAGGTGAAGGGTCTGCCAGGCAGGGGAGGGGAGAAGCCTTGATGAGGAAGAGGAGGACGCACAGGTGAAACTCGGGTGGCGGGCTGGGAATGTCTGCTGAGAAGTAGCATTCCCGGAAGTTGGTGGGGAAGGCTGACATTCTCACGCCTCCTCAACCACGTGGCAGGGACAAGTGGATGCTGGAAGGCCACTTATGATGTGTGTCCCAAAGCACTGAGACCGCAGAGTTTCCAGGCTGCGTTTGGGTCCCCTGGGTCCACCCCAGAATCCCTCTTGGTCATCTGGATGCTGCCCTCCATCCTGCGGAGCTGCTGCTGGAGGCTGCCTTCTCTGCTTCAAACCTCACTAAGCCCTCCCCTGCCACATCTTAAGAAAACAAAGGGGACCCAGCCCTTTGCAAACCCTGCTGAGACCTGGAGGAACAGGTCTTGGGGTATTTACTTTTGCTGTTTTTTCATGTGACTCTTCAAATAGGTCCCGGCTGGGGGTGTGCTGAGAGTTGTATTTATCAACAGAGGGAGACAGAAACAGGGTGGGAACAGATGGAGGTGAAACACTCTGCTTTTAGGAAGAAAATCCCTAAGGCTTGTCACTGAGCTCTTTGGAGCTGTCTGGCCCATGCTGGAGAGTCCTCTCTGAAGTGTAAGTCCTCGGGAGTGTGCCGTACAGTGTGCTGGTGCGGAGTGCCAGTGTTGGGGGCCATCAGCGGTCACCCAGGCAGGGAGGGGACTTGGAGCAGCCAGGTTATGCAATAACAGGCAAGAGCCCTTCACTGTGGCCAAACTGCTGGTGAGCAGAGATGAGGAAGACCTGGCAGAACGTGTGTATCATTTTTATCTTTCTCTCTGGGCTCATGATTTTCAGCTCAATTATGAAATATCACTCATGCTTCATGCTCATGACCTCATAAACCATGGCCAGGTCACTAAGTCAGAGACTGCAAACTGATGGCCCTGGGACCCAAAAATCTGGCTCACAGACACATGGTGTGTGTTTTTTTTTATTTTTTGGAGACAGAGTCTCAAGCTGTCGCCCTGGGTAGAGTGCCCTGGAGTCACTGCTCACAGCAACCTCAAACTCTTGGGCTTAAGTGATTCTCTTGCTTCAGCCTCCCAAGTAGTTGGAACTACAGGCACCCACCATAACGCCCAGCTATTTTTTGATCGTAGTTGTTATTGTTGTTTGGCAGGCCCAGGCTGGAATTGAACCTGCCAGCTTCGGAGTATGTGGCTGGTGCCTTAGCCATTTGAGCTACAGGTGCGAGCCACAGACACATTTTTTTTGTTGTTTATTTATTTATTTATTTGAGACAAAGTTTCACTCTGTTGCCCCAGGCCAGAGTTCTGTGGTGTCAGCTTCACTGCAACCTAGATCCTCTTGCCTCAGCCTCCCAAGTAGCTGGGACTAGAGGCACCCACAATAATGCCTGGCTAATTTTTCTATTTTTTAATAGAGATGGGGGTCTCACTCTTGCTCCTGCTAGTCTTGAACTCCTGAGCTCAAGGGATCCTCCTGCCTTGGCCTCCCAGAGTGCTGAGATTATAGGCATGAGCCACTGTGCCTGGCCTATTCATTTATTTTTTGATCTGCACAGTGTTTTTAAAAACTAAAATAGGCTCGGTGCCTGTAGCTCAAGCGTCTAGGGCACCAGCCACATACAATGGAGCTGTCGGGTTCAAATCCAACACTGGTCTGCCAAACAACAATGGCAACTGCAACAAAAAATACCCGGGCATTGTGGCGGGCACCTGTAGTCTCAGCTACTTGGGAGGCTGAGGCAAGGAAATCGCTTAAGCCAAGACTCTGAGGTTGCTGTGAGTTGTGATGCTACAGCACTCTACCCAGGTGACAGCTTGAGACTCTGTCTCAAAACAAACAAACAAAGAAAAAACCCTAAAATAATTGAGAATAAAGAACCTCTGTAGTTGACCACCTTCTCAAGCTGATTTAATTTTCATAGACTGGACATGCATGTATCAGGTAGAGCAGGCCTACTTCCTTATGTTGACCATGTCCATGTGCTGACCAGTATGTTACAGTCCTTTAGGTGGTCAGCTTACAGAGGTTCTACTGTACTTAAAAGTTGGGAAACTTTGCATGAGAATCCAAATCTCATGGTTCTTTTTTTTTTTTTCAGACAGAGTCTCAAGCTGTCGCCCTGGGTAGAGTGCTGTTGCATCACAGCTCACAGCAACCTCCAATTCCTGGGCTCAAGCGAGTCTCTTGCCTCTGCCTCCCAAGTAGCTGGGACTACAGGCACTCGCCACAATGCCCGGCCATTTTTTGGTTGCAGCCATCATTGTTGTTTGGCGGGCCCGGGGGCTGGATTCGAACCCACCAGCTCAGGTGTATGTGGCTGGCGCTTTAGCCCGTTGAGCCACAGGCACCGAGCCTATCTCATGTTTCTTTTGACATATGGGTGTTTCTGGAAGTACACGGCCTGTGTTCCAAGGGACAGTCAGGCAGGAGCTGGGGAGCTGCTGCCCCATCTAGGGTGGCCAGGGCTGCTCTTTGTGTGTCTTCAGCTTTGTTCACCATTTGTCATTGTCATTATTTCCCATGTTTATCTTAGCCAGGCCTGCTGTACTGGTTTTCTGTGTCTACAGTAGGGCCCTGGGGCATTTGAGCTATTTACTGGATGCATTAAGCCAATTGCTTGAGCGAGCACTGGGTGCTGGAACAGAGGGGCTGCCGGAGAGGGGCAGGACGAATGGCTTGCCCAGAGGCACATAGACCAGGGAAACGCACAGCTGAGATCTGACTGCCAGACCCAAAGCCGAACCAGCCTGTCAGGGTTTAGTTGTGTTTGTCTTTGTGGGGGAGGGTGAGGCAGGAAGGCCTGGTCCTGTCCTGCTGGCCTGCTGAGCTCTGGTGCTTGCTCTCCCAGCCTCATTGTTTGGATACATGGTGCCACGCTCACTGGGAAACCCGCTTCTGACCAGCTGTTGAAAGGTCCTTTCAGTAACCAAACCCTCTGGCTTCAGGATTATATTTCAGAGTAAAGTAATTTTGAACATCTCTCTCTCTCTCTCATTAGAAATGTGTGTTTTGGTTTGAACTGAAAGGTGCTTTGTCCCTTCTAGAAATTTCTCTGGCCTTGCCTATCCTGTGGAGACAGTGTGGGCATTCACTTAAAAGTACCCTTTGCTGTCTCTTGGTTGAGGCTACCTGATTTGTGGTTCTCTATTCCAGAAAAGGAAAGTCTGAGCATGGTGGCCCTGCTGTGTCTTTTCCTTTCTTGGTTTTCCAGTTCTCCTTCTTGGACAGGAAGTGCTACACTTGATGGTTGTTGTGGCCTCCTTGCTTCCCTCTGTCCCCACACCACCCCCATATGCAGTTGAGGGGATACCTGCATAGGGAGGAACGCTGGCTTTCGAACCTGAGTCTAACTCCAGACCCAGGCTTTTTCTAGAACCAGGTATATTGTCCTCAAGGCATATAAGGTGAGGGCTCTGTCTATTGGGCTGACCGCTGCCCACAAGGAGACTCAGGTGAGAGCAGATTCTCCCTGGTAGTGTGTCGTCTTTGCTTTCTCCTCGATCCCTATGCTCAGAAGCAGTCTTGTGCGGTGGGGTCTTGGAAAGCCTCCTCACAGGTTTAGGTAGCCCTAAGCAAAAAATTTCATGCTCCTGGCTCCAAGACATTTTATATATGCGGTTCTTTGTTTCCACGAGGCAGAGAGTCCTAGGGAGCTCTAGGGAAGACACACAAAGGATTGGTACTTCAGTTTGAGTCCAAAGGCAGGGAAAAAACCTCATGTTCCAGCTTGAAGGCAATCAGGCAGAAAGAGTTCTGCCTTTTCCTTGAGGGAGGGTCAGGCTTCTTGGTCTATTCAGGCCTCACCTCATTGGCTGAAGCCCACACACATTAGGGAGGGTCATCTGCTTGACTCACAGTCCTCACACACACCCTCACAGAATAAGGTGAGATCCAAAGTCTGGGCACCCTGTGGCCCAGTCAAGTTGATGCATAATGTTGACCGTCACACCATTGGTGTAATCTTGTGGTTTAAATTCATCTCCTGAGGTTGTGTGGTTGGAGAGTTTGGTATGAAAGCATTTAAGGCCGTAGTATTCTTGAGTTAGGTGTTCAAGGGCCTTATTTTAGTTCAATAGGCTAGGTTTCTCATCATGAGACTCTATAGACAATCTATAAGGTTATAGAGAAGGAGGGAAATAGGTAATGGGATTCCACTCCCATGAGTCAGGGCTGAAGCCAGGGCTCTGGAGCCTTCTCCCAGGGTTGGCAGGCCAGTGCTGCCCCAGAGCCAGTAGCTGCCAATAACTAACAAGGTGTCAAGTTAGTCAAGGGCGCTATGAGGTTTGCAAATCAGATGTTACATTTTCTAGGCTTTAAGATACCTGAAAAAGAGTCACAAACAGGACTGTGATTCCTCAGCCTGGAGCCCTCGGGGTGTCAGTCTTTTTGAGGGCCCAGAGGGACATCTCCTTTTCTAACTTTTGGGTGTGTGTTGGAAATGGACAGCCTAGTCATGTCCCTTTGCAAAGCCAGGCGTTCCCTCCAAATAGCTGTGTATCATCTGGCTGGAGATTTAGGGGTGTCTACCTGGCAGAGGTGTGGTGTGTGGCTCTGTGTAGATCGGGATTCAACCTTCATCTCAGAGGCTTGAGGATGGGTGTTTTTTCTTGTGGCTTTGTCTTGGATTGCTTGTGGCATTTGGAGCCATTTCTGGTCTTAAATTTCCCCCATCTAGTACTAGAGATGGAATCGGTCAGGGATTATAAATCATCTAGGGCAGAATGCAGGGATTTACTTTACTCCTTTCAGGGGAGGTGGGAAGAAGAGTCTGTTGATGGAGAGAATGTGGGACCAATAGTATTTATAAGGTGAGCATTTATAGTCCCACACGAAGTCTGCTTCCAAAATACCCTTGTCCCAGGGCTGCTGGTGAGGTGACTGGTCATGCCCCTTTGTTTTGCCCTCTGACCACCAGGCTTGGCATCTGCACCATGCTTCCTCCAGAATCCAGCTAGATTCACACCCAGGCCTCTGTGTGTGTGTGTGCAGGGCCTGTGATGAAAGCAGGGAAGAAATTTTGCTTTGTGATGAGGCTTGGAGATCATCAGACTTTAAACCTGTTTTCTCATTCTCTCCTCATCTTTCAGCTCTTTTCTCTGCCTGAGGAACCACGAGGAGTAGTGCTGTGGGTCAAATAGGTTGTTTTTAGTATAAATGACATGACACTATGGTAAGTCATATTTTTGGTAAATCGAACTAGGTAAGATAAGAGCACAGTATGATGGCTAAGAAATGTTTAGAAAGCCTGAAAGTGAAGTTCTGTTTTCATTCATTGTGTGGACTTACTGAAGAGTTTCTCTGGGCTGAGAACAGAGATCTCACGTGTGTCTTTAATGTAGTCTCCATTTGAGATCAGCTTACTGTCTGTAGGAAGCATGTGTTGAGAATATGATTCTTCAATGCCCTATTTATAACTTTTTGGGTTGGCTGGTTTCCCATAGACGGTATCAGGTATTCTTTAAAAGGAGGGACACCAGAGAATACAAAGCAATTAGGAAGATGTTCAAGAGAGTGGAGGAAGAAAAGCAAAGACCATCAGTCATCATCGTAACAGTGTCATTCCCTAGTGGCCTCATACACTTTCCAGCCCTGTCCTGCTAAGTATCGCAGCCTTCACATAGAGTCTTATGCTGGGGAGGGGGTGGCCTGTTGCAGTGTTTTTTCTGTGGGCCATGGTGATTCTCCACTCCCCCAGAGGCAAAAATGTAGTGTTCTGACTATTTTCCTCATCACAGAAACAAAATTGGCTCATTGTCACGAGGTCTTGTCCTAGGAGATAGGATGCAGTGTGTTGAACGTCTGTTTATTATCCCTACTAATAGCAGCATCTGCCAAGAGCCTCCTGTGTGCAAGCTTGTTAGGTCCATCGCCTCGCGTACCCTCCCTCACCTGAGAGTAAGGCGGTTTCTGTCCACTTTCATTTAGGAGGAGATGGAGGCTCAGGGAGGTTAACCGACCTTCCCCTGATCACACAAGTAGAACGCGCCCAGGTTCTGACCCAGACGCCCCTTGGATGGCCCATGGGGTGGTGCTTTCACCTGCTGGGCTGTGATACATCTGTCTTCATTGAACATCTGGATCTTTTGTTTTTGGTGGATTTTATTTTTCGTAGGAATTTTGCCTTTTAAAAATATTGCTGTTGGCCAGATGTGGTGACTCACACCTGCAATTCTAGCACTTTGGGAGGCCAAGGTGGGTGGATTGCTTAGGAGACCAGCCTGAGCAAGAGCGAGACCTCTTTTCTATTAAGAATAGAAAAACTAGCTGAGTGTACTGGTGGGTGCCTGTTGTCCCAGCTACTTGAGAGGCAGGAGGATTGCTCAGGAGTTTAAGACCAGCCTGAGCAAGAGCGAGACCCCATCACTCTAAGAACAGAAAACTAGCCAGGTGTTGTGGTAGGATCCTGTAGTCCTAGCTACTTGGGAGGCTGAGGCAGGAGGATTGCTTGAGCCCAAGAGTTTGAGTTGCTGTGAGCTATGATGCCCTGTGTGACACTCTACCCAGGGTGACAGAGTGAGACTCTGTCTCAAAAAGAAAAAAAAGAATAGTGCTGTCATGTATTATTTATCTTGATTATTGGATTTTCGTTGGTGCCCAGAACAGGTACCTCTGTTTTATGGGTGAGGACTGTAACGGGTGAGCAAGGACTTGGCTGAAAGTGGGACAGCCAGGGTATTAACCAGGTCTCCTGGGATCAGCCAGCCTGGAGGCAGCAGGGTGGTTTCCTTCCATGAGGATGACTGTGCTCTTAGATGGGAGGGGAGGAGGGTAACCTCACTGAGCCTCAGCCACCAAGCAGTATCAGGTCCTCTGAGGCTTGGGCTCAGGGCTCTCTGCCTCCAAGCAGTGTTCTCATGACTATGCTCCTTCTCTTCCAGGTCGGGAAAGAGGCTGAAGAAGACCCGCAAGTATGACATCATCACCACCCCAGCCGAGAGAGTGGAAATGGCCCCGCTGAATGAAGAGGACGATGAGGATGAGGACTCCACAGTGTTTGATATCAAATACAGGTGCGGGCGCACACAGAGGCTTCCTCCTGGGCTCCGGACTTTGGGTTGGTGGGAGGGTTTGTTCACTTTTGGAAGTGCCTCTAGGCCATGTGTGGAGTCTTTATGTTCTTGGTCTTTGGTTTCGTGTTGGGTCTTGGGGCGTTCTGTATATGGAGGGACCTGCTCTGAGCCCTTTACGGAACATGTAGTACCTGGAAATCTGGCAGAGAAATGCTGGCAGAGACGCGTATTCTCTACTTTTCTCAGATGAGGAGTGTTGAACTTCAGAAAATGAGCCAGTTGTGCACAGGCTGTGGGGGGTCTGGCTGGAGCAGCAGTAGGTGTGCACCCAAAAGAAACTTCTCTTTCAGCCTCACTTACATACACAGCCAAGGACCAGGGTGGGCGGGGTTCCCCTTGGATGCAATTACCCATTAGCTCTGAGGACAGGTATGTTTCCTAAAGGTGGTCTCTAGGAAAGTCAGAGTGACTTTGTGACTTCGGGGTTGTAGTGCGATTCTTCATATCCTTTTGGGATGGACTTTGAAAATGTGAGATTCTCAGTGGAAGAGCTGGGGTGAGCATAGCCTTGAGATGAGGGCTTGAAGGCTGAGGGAGAAGGGAGTCGCTTGGCTAAGGTCCTGGTAGCAGTGAAAGTGGGACCAAAACCAGGGCCCCAGTCTGAGTTCCCCTTGTTTCGTAGCTTGTGCATGGCTGGGAAGGCACGCCTCCTCCACCTGCCCTGATGGATTCTGCAGCACAGCTGGGACTGACCTTGCCCTTGGGTCCTTGTGCATACATCAGTTTTCACATTTAACAAAACACATTTGGGATTTTGATTGGAACCACATTGCCTCTGTAGAGCAGTTCTTTTTTTTTTTTTTTTTGTGGCAGTCTCACTCTGTAACCCTGAGTAGAGCGCTGTTGGGTCACATAGCAAACCTCAAACTCTTGGGCTCAAGTAGTCCTCCTGCCCCAGCCTCCCAAGTAGCTGGGATGATAGGCCTCTTCACCTGGCTAATTTTTATATTCTTAGTAGAGACAGGGTTTCACTCTGGCTCAGGCTGGTCTCAAACTCCTGAGTTCAAGCAGTCTACCCACCTCCGCCTCCCAGAATGCTAGGATTACAGATATGAGCCACCGCACCCAGCCTGCAGATCAATTCTTAATACTGATTATTTTTTCCTTTTCTACTTTTTTTTTTTTTTTTTTTTTGAGACAGAGCCTCAAGCTGTCACCCTGGGTACAGTGCTGTGGCATCACAGCTCACAGCAACCTCCAATTCCTGGGCTCAAGCGAGTCTCTTGCCTCCGCCTCCCAAGTAGCTGGGACTACAGGCGCCCGCCACAACGCCCGGCCATTCTACTTTTTCTTGATCAGCTTTCCTGGGAGTTTATCAGCACACCTGGAGAACCAACTCTTGGCTCATTTGATCTTCTCTGTTATAATTTTCAGTTTTTACTTGACTTCTGCTTCTCCTCCTTAAGCTTTGTTTGGGCATGTTTTGTTCTTTCTTTCTAAACTTCCTCTGTCTAATAGTTTGCTGATTCATTTTCAGCCTTCCCTTTACGAACATTTATTCTGTGACTTTATCTGCCTCCCACAGACTTTCACTGTCATTGTTGGGCACTGCCCTGTCTCCCTGTGTATTCCGAAGAGCTGAACTTCAAGGAGCTCCCGTTAGAAGCGTATGCTGTTTTATGGTGGAAATAAAAATCAGGATGTGTGTGAACATGGAGGCAGTCACTGACCTAAGTCCTCTCCCTTCCTCAGGGCCTAAAGGCAGCTGACCACTTAGGAAAACTGAGTAGGAATAGCTTTTCTTGTGACAGATGTAATGTATGTTACGGAAATCACAGATAAGAAGCCGGAAGAGTGACCTATTACCTTGTGCCTACACCTCAGCCACTAGAGTGTGTGTGAGTATATATCTGTGGAACTTTCATTTTATAGCAGTCGGGGCTATGCTATCCATGCTGGTTTGGAATGTGTTCCCTCCTGAACCATGTCTGACACTGACCTTCTTCGGTCAATAAGTATGAAACAACCAAAAACTTAAGACCAGTTCTGTTCTGTTCAGTGTTCTTGTGAACTTCTCTGTCTCCACTTGCTCATTTGTTGACAGGTATTTGTTTTTTCTATTTGGACATAGCACAACCCAATTTTTTTGGATTTGTTTTAGAAAACAGACTGCATTTAAATAGGATGTGGCTGAGTCATGACTTTGGGTTATTTTATGATTGAGCGGAAAGAGGAAAATCATGTTTTCGGCGCCAGGGCTGTAAGGCAGTAACCTGCCTGTTATTGTTACACATGTAACTCTCTGATAACATCTGCTGATCCAGCCTGTACCTATCAGCCAGGTAGGAAATGCTGAGGAGGAGGGCAGGCAGGGTAACAACCGGACCTCTAGGCCAGTGGAGAGAAGGGAGTGGGGAGAGGGAGAGGGGAGTCTGTAGAAATGAGTTTCCAATTCTAATTCTGTTATTAAAAAGGCTAATTAGAAGGGAGAAAGGATTGCTAAATGGAGCATAGCGAACCCTGGGGTTTTGAAATGGTTCCACCTTTCAAGAGGTGTTTGGACTCGGTTGTGTGTGCTGTGAGCTTGGTTGGCCTAGAGTGCGACTGCATGGATGCTCTGGGCCTCTGTGCGTCCCTGGTTTACTATAGGAGACTTTGCTCCACCCTCTAGGTGTCCCCTGGGATGAGGCAGATGCCGGCGCTTCCTCCGGCTTGTGTGGCAGGTGGCCGGCAGCTGTGACAGGCACAGCCCAAGGGGGAGAAGGCGCTGCTGTTCCTGCCAGCCCTGTTTCCTTGCCAAAGGGGAGGCCCCTGTGCCCCGCTTCTTATGTGTGGAGAAGATGTGGCCCCAAAGGGGTGTGGACGTGCGTTCTGGAAACGCCTGCCTCCCGCCCTCTTGGGGATAGGGCTTCCTGCGGGAATGTAATTAGAAGCTGATGAGATTGCCACTGCAGCACTGAGGCCTGTGCCTGCCATCTCGTCTTGGGGACAAAGGGCATTCTGTGTAGGGTTGTAGCGAGAGGCCCCTGCAGGGTAAGCTGGGATCGAGAGAAAATGCCAGGGCTCCTAGTCACCGGGAGCGCCCTCATGGCAGTTGCTAAGCGCACTCAGGGCAATGTCTTCTTGGGGTTGCTTCTACTTACTAAGCACGCCTGAATGGCTGGGCTCAGAAGGCCCTTACCTCCCCTCCATACTTCTCTAGCAAGTGGGTGGTTGTGGGGTGAGTGTGGGAATGGAAACGTTTGGTGCCATGAGCTCCTGAGGCTGGAAGAAACCAGAACGGAGCTGGTGACCTGCAGCCTCCCCTGTGAGTGTCGGGCACCTGCTCGGACCTGACCTGGCATCAGAACCGTCCCCATGGCAATTCGAATACAGATGTGCCAGCCCTCTTCCTTGCAGAGTGCACAGCTCATGTCAAACATGGGCATCTCCTGGCACATTTTGTTCTTTTGGAAAGCAGTACTGGCAGTCAGTGAGCAGTGCTCAAGCTCCAAGCCTGGGCCCCTTGACACTCCCCGGGTTTTATGTCTGTCAGGATGGAGCCTACATATGTGGCATTGCTGGGGAAATTCGTGTGGCCACGAAAATTTCCTTCTAAGTGAATCTGACATACTCAGTTTCCTGTGTACAGTTACAGTGCTGCAGAAGAATAAGGCACAAACAAACAAAACACCTCCCTCCAAAAAAAAAAAAACAACCTACAAGTAATCCTAAGTGTCAGCACTTTGGCAAGAGCAACGCGCATTTCTTCATATATTCTTTTCCTGTGTGACCTGGGATGTAAGCAGTAGAGCTGGTGGGGGCTCTCCTGACACGTGCTGGGGCTGTCCTCACGCCTGTCCATCTCAGGCCTACTCGCAGATGGGGCCGGGCTTCCTCCCTCTGGCTTCTCTGTCATTCATTCCAGAGACCACTGCACCCTCTTCCCAGGGCGTCCTTGCCTGCTGCACTAAGAGGTCAGCTCCTGGGGCGCTGGACGGCCCTGACAGATGCCGAGGCAGGTGCTCCTGTGTTGAGGACTGTTTCACCTTCCAGGCCAGCTTCTCATAAAACATAGGACTGTTACCAGCTGGGGCATCTTGTTCCCTTTCTCTTACAACCCAGCATCGTTGGGCGTGACGGTTAGAAACCTGGACGAGCCTGGGTCATGGCAGCCAGAAATGTCTTCAGTTTTTCCGGAGATTTGGCAGAGGAGGGGGAGCGGTCAGCACTGATGGTCTTTCTGGCAGTTGGGGGCTGTGCGGGGGTCTGACAGAGGCCTCTCAGTTGCTGCTCACCACCCTGCCATGTGTCTAGCTTGTGAACCCCTGTCCAGAGCCAGAGACAGCCAGGAACTTGGCCACTTCCGAGACTACCTGGCAATGGCCCTGACAGAGGGAAGAATAGGCTGCTGTGGGCAGCCAGGCAGGGGCGGGAAGTTCTTCCTGGTGTAAGTGAAGTTTGAGAGGCTCAGGAAGTGAGCCCCAGGTGTGTTGGTGGGCAGAAAGCCAGGAGGGTGTTTCAGGGAGAAGTCATAGCAGGTGCAGACGTGGGAAGCTTAACCCAGGTAGCAATACTGGGTGGGCTGCAGCCTCGAGCTTCTGCCCCCCAGGACCATCCTGGGGACCCCAAAGCTTCAGGACTCGAAGTGGCCTCAGGCAACAGCCAGGTGACATTGAGAGAGCCACAACCTCAGAGCTAGCCTCTACTACAGACAGCCTGTCCCCATGTCATTGATCCTGGGTGCCAGTCACCCCCTAGAGCCTGCAGACCCTACTAGTGACACCGAGACCACTCAGACTTGGGATGTGGCCAAACTGAGAGAGCCGTGGCCCTGGGCCTGAGCTCAGTGGATGCTGCTTGTGTATGTGTGTTTGTGCACACACATGCAGACTGCTCCCCAGGGAGGTCTGTGAAAGATCTGTCATTTCTGTTCTCCGAGTAGCAGCCTTGGAGAGATAGTGCCCCTGCAGAAGGGGCCTGGGGCATTACGAGGTGCTCGGTGGGGCTCCCTCTGCGTCCCATTTTTTTCTACCTCTTGTGTATACACATGAGTGTTTCTTCTTAAAAGCACAGGGTTGTAAATGGCCACCCATGGGCTGGGATAAGGGTAGAGAGCCAGGTAAAGGATCCTCCAGAAGATGAGTGTCACCAGAGGTGAGTTTTCTGTGAGCTCGTGGGACAGGCCTTGTATCTCTGCTGACGCTGCGGGTGGCTCCTTCCCAAGTTTGCAGGTGTCGTGTCTTCCCATTCTATTCTGGTGTAGCAGTGGGCGTCAGGTCCCTTCCCTCTAGTCCGGTTCTTGGTTTGGACTTTGAAAGCTTCACCACTCCTTCCGGGTCCCCTTACCCTACCCTCGTCCTTGGCGTTGAACTTGTAGCAGGATGTACTGGGCAGCCTGATGGAGTCTTGACATTTGGGGTCCCTGTCCCTTTGTTAGTATAGTGGGGGCAAATGCTCCGACTCCCAGATGATGGCTGGAGGTGGGTGACTAGCCACACCCCCTCTTTCAGAAGATGGGGCGGTGGGTGCTGTGAGGAAGCCATCCTGTACAACCTGGCTGCCGGTCGGTTATTCTTTCCTTCCTTTAGACTGTTGAATGGCTAATATGAAGATAGCCATATTGATTTTTCTTCAAACAACTATTTGGGAACAGATTTCAAACAGTGTGAAAATACAAATAGTGCGGGGAACACCCTTGTACCCCTTTACCCAGATTTTCCTGTTGTGGACATTTCGCCCCACTTACCTTAGGGCTGCTGTGTGCGTGTGCTGATTCTTGCTGAGCCCTTCGAGGGAACATTACATATATCATGGCCTGAAAATCTTAAGTATCTATTTCTCAAAAATAAGGTGTTTACATCTTTTAGTAAATAGCTACCAGATAGGATAACATTTACATTTGGGGTCACGTGATATGAAAAAAAAGTTACTTAAGTTCTATTCAAACCTCATTATTTCCACATTTGTGATGATAACATGTCCATAACTAAACAGGAATGGACAACAGTAGCAGCTTTAACTGGCCAGATTTTCCGTCCTTTGCCAAGTCCCTGCAGGGGTGTCTAACTTGTGTGGGCTGCATGCTGATTTTGTGAGGACCTTTTCTGTTTATCTGTGGTGTCAGATATCATGAAAAGTATGCATGAACCTCTTTTTACTCATCAGCTTTTGTTAATGTATTTAATGTGTGGCCCAAGACAACTCTAACTCGTCGAGTGTGCTGCAGAGAAAAAAATGATTGGACCCCTCTTCCTGATGCCTTGCATAGAGTCAGTTTTTAAACGTTCATGCGTTGTACTCATACTTCTCATCCTCCTCATGTTTGGTGCTGGGGTTTAAAGGTGAGCAAGCTCAGACATGGATTTTCCCTGCATGAGCTCCCAGCTTGAGCAAGAGACAGACACCAGTTGCATAAGCCAGGGGGTCAGCAAACTATGACCTGTGGGCCATATCTAGCCCACTGCATGTTTTCCAGATGGCTCAATAGGCGCCAAGAATGATTTTTACATTTTGGTGGGTGAAAAAGAATCAACAGAGGAATGCAATTTTATGGTGTGAAAAAGACATACGCATTTCAGTGTCCACAAATAAAGTTTTATTGGAAAGCGGCCACACACAAGCATTTCTGTACTGTCTGTGGCTGCTTCTCCACTGTGACCGCAGGATTGAGTAGTTGCCACGGAGATTGCAGGAGCTACAAAGTTTAAAATAGTTACTCCTGGACCTTCATAAGAAAGCTTTTCTGATCACCTGTTGTAAACACCTGTACAAGTGCTGAGAAGGGGATATAGAAAGAGAAAATAGGTTGTGTATGAGGGGGTCACTGTGGGGGGCTGGGGGAGGCAAGGCCTCGGTCCGAAGAGTGGGGGGTGGTTTCTTAACAGCATGCTCAACAGTCTTGTGACGGGGCTGTGCTGAGTTTTCAAGGGCTGAAAAGATGGAGATGTTAGATGGGGCCCTGATGGAAGGCGCTGACTCCTGTTCTTTCCTTTTAGGTAAAACCTGCCTGCCAGCGTGTTGGCACCCTGTGGAAAGTTGGCCAGCTGCAGCCTGGGGTTTGAAGGATCTGGAAGCTCTCTCACGTCCGATGTGTTGAAACCAAAACACACATTATTTATACAACTCTGGCTCCATGCTGCGTGTTGGACATGTGCTCAGAATGTCACCATTAAGCTTGTTTCCAAATCACCACACGAGAGTCATTTCTGCCACCCTGTGGGTGCCCCCTTAAAGTGTCACCCTTTCTTCTTCCCCTTTTGACAGGTGTTCCTGTCTTGCTAAGCAGTGAAGGGTAGACACACGTTGATTTAAAAAAAAAAAATGTTTTCAAAGCAACTGCTGACGGTAGTAGTCGGGGAGCAGGAGGAACAAGAATTTTAAAAAGCCTGAAGGATCTCCAGCCGTGCGTGTAGGGTTTCTGAAATTCTTCCTCCGGGATCTGCATGTTAGACCTCGTCTGTCCCCATGGTGTCTTTTTAGCTTGCCTAGGTCCTCCTGGTCTTATGTGGGTGATGTCGTGTTAAAGTTCAAAGTCGAAGTTCTCAGAGCTAGTCAGGCCCTTCCAGAACTGGACAAGGTATGGCTCCTTTTCCTTTTTTTTTTTTTTTCCTTTGTAGAGGGTTCAGCAGAAATAGGCATGGCTAATTCACAAAGAATTTCCAGTATCAGGGAACAACATGTATGTGTGTGTGTGTGAGAGTGTGTGTGTGTCCCGGTGTGCATGCATAAGCATGTATACCTTGGAAATAGTTTCTCCTTCTCTGAAGGGAAAGGGAAGCTCCAGGCAGCTTTTGGTTAATAACATCCTTTCTGCTTTTTTGGTGTTTCTCTGCTCTGTCGAAGTTCTGTGTTATTTGTTCTAGAAATTTAATTTAAAACAAACAAACAAAAAAAATGGTAATTTAAATGAGTGATGATTTGGTTGGCTGAAAAAAAAAAAGCAGTCACAAACAGTATTTGCAGTCAGTCAAGGCTGGGCCTAGGGGGCCTCTACAGGAACGCCCCTCCCACGGGTGTGGGGGCGGGGCCCGGGTCAGTCGCCCATCTCTGAGAAGGGAGGGCTCATCTATGGTGTTCCCCAGAGGCCTGTTGGCTTCTGGAAGCTTCTCAGGTCGCTAGAGGCCTCCCGTTCAGCTGTGCTCCCAGGGCTGAGGTTGTTTGCTGCAGTGAATGCATGCGAATGCTTCTGTGGAAGTCTGTTAGCAGTGCCTTTGAGACCCGGGAGTCTCTTTTCTCTAGAAAGGTGACCTTTATTTTTTTATCCTCCCCCTTTCCTTTCTGACATTGCTCCAGGGTTTGGGTATTTGCCTGTTTGTCATCCTGCTCTGTTTTGGTTGAAAACTCCAGCCTTTCCAGACTTACCTCTATCTTCTGGTTCTTTAGTTCCCTCAGAACAGTAGGAATGTGTGACAAGGGGCTGCCTGGGTGCCAGGGATCCCCTGGTTTCCCAGGCTTACCTGGGCACGGGTGCTCCGCGGCCCCCGCCTGTGAGGAAGGCAGCTACCGTCTGCAGGCCAGAGGAACTCTTGGGAAGGCCGCTGCAGGCAGCAGTGTGCAGCCCTGTGTCGCGGGGCTGCAGGGAGCGCTGGCTGCCCCTCTGCACCCCCATCTTCACCTTCTCTGATGACTTTTCTTCTCCTTTCCTGCCTTCCGTTTGCCAGAGGGCTGGGAATGGAAACAGAACTGCAGCTCCGGCTGCTTTAATTCCCCAGCCCTGAGCCCTCTCGGCCACAGTGGTGACTCAGGGCAGCCCGGCCACCCAGCAGCTGTGCACCCTCTCAACCTTTGAACTGGAACTACTGACTAATGCTTGTTTTTTGACGGCTGCAGCTGAGTCCTAGAGAAAAGGCGGATTCTTCTGCCTTATGTGTAAACACCGGGGCTCTGCCTGCCAGGTGCTCAGCGGCCACCGGTTCTGGCAGAAGCAGCCACCGCTGAGAACGACCTTCCACATCCTTGGAGGAACTTCAGTTCTACAGCCTCTCAAATAAAAACCTTTTAGACCCAAACCACACGTGTGCACTGGGTTTGGATATTTTCTGTTGTGGAGGCCAGCCAGGTGTCAGCAACATGGGCACAGGCTGTGGAGGAGGGTGGGAGACCCATTGAGGGTGTGGAGTCCTGGTGATTCAGAAAAAGGCTTGAAAATGAGATGGTGGGTGGGGGGAAAGATTGCTATTTTTACATATGCATTTGTAGGCTCACTTGTGTCCTGGAAGCTGGCTCTTGGATTAGGAGATATTGAGCCCTAATTGTTTTTGGAGAATCTTGGGGGCATCTCCAGAGAACACTGAACCAATCACGTCAAAATGGCCGACGTGCTGTGTCCCATCTGGCCTGCTTTCCCCTTTCTATGAGTGCCAGCACCTCAGAGGCCCTCGAGGAGGAGCTTCCTGTCCTCTTAGTCCTCTCAGACGTGTGTCATCCCCCTGCTGCCATCCTGTCAGGTGGCCTATTCAGATGAGCCACCCGTGGGTCAGGAGTGTGTTCCCCGGCCATCAGGCCTCTTCATGGAAGACGGTCTTGTGACTTGCCTGGGGATTCCATGGGGCCCATCCCCACCACGCCCCCTACTGCGCAGAGGAAGCCTGTCTTCCCTGGTGTGCTACAGGACAGGTGCAGGAGGCCACCGCGTGAAGGATGGTCTGTACCGTCAGAGGCCTTCCCTTCGCTGCACGCATTCGCTATTTTTTTTTTTTTAATAATTTTATTGAATCATAATTCTGTACATTGGTGCACTCATAGGGCATGATTCATATACATTCAGAAATGTTTTGATCGTACTGTTACAGATAGCCTTCATGGCATTTTCTTGATCACTATATAAAGACATTGATACTCTACCTTTATTTTAAAAGAACCAATTATGTGGTTAGTCTCAGACTATCTGGGAGTGGGGAGGGATCAGGTGTCACTGCAAAATGCTTTTATAAGGCTATGGGCATGTTATCCCCAAAGGGGCACTGATGAAGCCATAAGTTCAGCTCATGTCCCATGGCTGTCCCCTTCAGCAAGATTCTTTGGTTTGGGTATCATTTTAATAACCCCTAAGAGCAGGTTCCAGAGGGAAGGGAGGTCATGGGGTGCATCAGTGCCCCAAGTGTGTTGCTGAGACCTGGCAGCTAAAGAGATTGGCCTCTTGGCTTTGCCACTTCCTGAAGAGGGGAAGAAGGGGGACAGTAGTTGCCAACTCCCCAGCTGCCCGGCTCCCCCTGCACACACCTCCTATAGAGGCACCCTGCATTTACAGAGCCAGAGGTTTATCATAGTTTCCCTGGGCTCCTGAGCATGCTTAGGTGAGGTCTTTTCTTCTGCAAATAAAAGGTCTAGCCTCTTGAAGGTAAGGGGCGATCTCCAGGGACCTGACAGCAACTGTCCCAGAACCATCAGTGCAAGAGAGGGGTCTGCTGGACGAGGCCCCTGGCTGCCCCTGTTGACAGGTGGGGCTGTTGTTCACCTCCAGCCTGGCAGTGGCAGAATTTCTTGTCGTTTTTATTGACCAGAGCATCAAGAACACTTGATTTGGACTCAGTGTAACAAAGCATACGACTTGTGAAAACAGCATTTGTTTTCCATTTCCATCATTGCTGGGAACCAAATAGATGCAACCGTTCTGTGTGGTTGTTATGAGTTTTTGGTTCAGAAAGTATCTGGCTGTGACTCTCCTGGTAAAGTGCCTCACAATTTGCAGTTATTTCTTTAACTTTAGTTAGTTGGCCCACCAGCAAGCTCTGTGTTCCCAGATACAGATTTTTTTTGAGGCTCTGAGTTGATGCAGATGCAACAACTCTTGTGTGCCTGTTGACAAAGCAAGTGGCCCAGAGTCTCCAGTTTTAGTAGTTCAGTGGTTGATCCAGCACGGTGTGTTGTGAGCAGGTGTCCTGCTGTGAGTAGCTAAGTGTGTTCTGAATGAACTATCCCAGAGTTTGCAAGAAAACCAGCTGGGCGGTGCTGCATGTGACGAAGGATTGGAATGCAGACAGACCCACTTGCCATTCCTGGCCTTGTTGCTTGTTCACAAGCCATGTGACCTTGACCTCATTTTCTCCATCTGTACTGTGGGGGAGAGCACACTTCTTTGGTTATTGTGATCATTAAAATATACAATTTAGCAAAGTACTTGCGCTACAGGTACCTGGCACAAGGGGCACCAGGAATGGTCACCAATCACCACCACCGCCTCCTATCATTAATCTCGGAATTCCTCTTGTGTGCCCAAAGACTTTCCACACCCTTTCTTGCTCAATCCTTAAGTGTCCTTTAGGGAGGTGTGATTCCTAAATGGACTTGGGAGTTCTGTGGTTATTTCTACAGGCCCAGGGCCATTCCCCTGGCTCTCCATAGGAAAACAGATATCCTATTTGCCTAACATGGCGTGGACTGGGATGCATGGATGGAGCTCAGATATGCAGGTGGGGGGTGTCCACCACATACAGGCAGGAGCCCCTCATAATGCGGACCAGGTGGGGATGCCAGAGAAGTGAAATGGGCTCCAGGCTAGGAGCCACCACTGGAATCTTTTTTTTTTGTTTTAGAGACATAGTCTCAATTTACCACCCTCAGTAGGGTGCCGTGGCATCACAGCTCACAGCAACCTCCAACTCCTGGGCTCAGGCGATTCTCTTGCCTCAGCCTCCTGAGTAGCTGGGACTACAGGTGCCTGCCACAATGACTGGCTATTTTTGTTTTTTTCTTGCAGTTTGGCCGGGGCTGGGTTCGAACTCGCCACCCTTGGTATATGGGGCCGGTGCCCTACCCACTGAGCCACAGGCACTGCCTTCCACTGGAATCTTGACCTGGGCCCAGCAGATGATGGCAGCAGATCAGCTTACCTGGGGCCTGACTTGGGTTGTGCATCAAGGAAAACAGTGCATTTGGGTTCCATTTTTAGCTCTGATCTCATCACTGTAGAGCCCAGTCTTGGTGGTTGTGGTGTTATGACTCACCATTCACTGAACTGGAGTCTGGTTCTGGGGGGATTTTCCATGTCTCCTCTTTTTCCTTATCAAGATGTAGAGAGATGTGTGGAGGTTACCACTGTTCCAAGATCATGGTATTTTGTAGTGATTCTGTTCCCCACATTGTAAGATTTCGAGACCGTTTCCTGATTCAGCTGGCCTTGATCTCAGCCTCCACAAACCGATGTTCTCTCTCTCTTCATTCCCTCAAGGTCTTGGTGAATGTCGGTGTACTTTTCTCTCCTTCCTTTAGTTCAAATCACCATCCATGGAAAATAATTACTGGAAATGTTCTGGAATAGAAGGTGAAGAACAATGGAGTCGTGTATGTAGCACATAAAGTAACTAATGGCATGGAATGACTAATCTCCTTTTCATTGGAAATCCACCCCAGGGGCACACTGGCCTGCCTGGTAAATCAGTCTTCCCTGGCCCACTGTTTACCCCACACTGGTGGGGGCGTTCCTGTTGCCCAGTTACTGAAATTCTCAGCTTCCCATCAGGTGGGAAGTGCAGGTGTTCAGGGAGCTACAAGGTGCGATGCTGAGCCTGCACAGGTGGGTGAGACAGGCAGACTCCTGACTTGCAGGCTGTTCAGAGCAAGAGGGAGATGAGGTTTGCACACAGAACTGCACTGTGGCTGCCATCTGCCTTACAAAAGTATCTGCATCCCAGCAACCAAGAGCATCAGCCACTATTTATCGAGCTTTTAATATGTTGCTGGCATTGTGTTAAGTAGTTTATGTGCACTGTAAAGAGATAAGTAGTTTATGTGCACTGTAAAGAGACTCATTTATGATGTAAGATGAACTTAGCCTCTGAAGCCAGACTCCCTGGGCTCAGAATCCTAGTTCTGTCATTTACTGCTTGTATGACCTCAGGCGCATCTGTGATTCCCTCTCCTTATCTGTAAAAGGAGAATAGATGCAGTACCTACCTCTTCAGGGTATTGTGAATTTACAGCAACACCAGGCATGCACATAGCACTGATGTGGTTAATGTGTCAGGCAACGCTACCAAGTAGCTTCTGTGTTATCATTTCTTCTTTCAAAGTAGGTCACCAAGGCTTTGGTAATGAACTTGCCCAGATTTACTGCTAGCAGTAGTCTGCCAGCTACCAGAGGCCTGGGTGGTGTACACAGTGCTGAGTTGCCACCCAGTGCTAGGACTGAGTCCAAGGGCCAGGTCTGCAGAGGGGCAGGTGCTGATTCCAACCGGGTCTCTTTGGCTCTGGGCCCTGCTCAAGCTGCAGAATTCTGTGGTTCTCCAGAGGTGCAGAAAGTGGTGCTGGGCAGTAGGGGTTCCTTGAGGCTATAATCTTTCCTTGGGGCAAGAACTTGGTAATGACTGGTCTTGTGTGTAGTCCATGGATGTGGTCCCTGAGCAGGAAGAAGGGCATATGGAGGTGGAGAGGAGGTTCTAGTAGGGTCTTTTGCTTTGCTGATAATCCAGTTCCTCCTTTCTTTTTTTTTTTATTGTTTAGGATTCATTGAGGGTACAGAGAACCAGGTTACACTGATTGCATTTGTTAGGTAAAGTCCCTCTTATAATTGTGTCCTGCCTCCAAGAGGTGTGCCCCCACCCCACTCCCTTCTTCCCTCTCTCTGTTTCTCCCTTCCCCCACCCCCCATCATATACTAGGTCATCAATGGTCCTCATATTAGAATTGACTATATTGAATTCCTGCTTCTCCATTCTTGTGATGCTTTACTAAGGAGAATGTGTTTCAACTCCATCCAGGCTAATACAAAAGATATACAGTCTCCACCTTTTTTAGTGGCTGAATAGTATTCCATGGTATACATATACCACAGCTTGTTAATCCATTCCTGGATTGGTGGGCATTTAGGTTGTTTCCACAGTTTGACAATTGTAAATTGAGCTGGGATGAACAGCCTAATGCAAATGTCCTTATGATAAAATGATTTTTGTTTCTTCTGGGTAGATGCCCTTCTTTCCTAAAAAATAACTCAAATTAATCAACATAAAACAAGCCAACAATCCCGTATATCAATGGGCAAGAGAGATGAATAGAACTTTCTCTAAAGAAGATAGACCAATGGTGAACAAACATATGAAAAAATGCTCATTGTCCCTAATTATCAGAGAAATGCAAATCAAAACCACCCTGAGATATTACCTAACTCCAGTGAGAATGATCCACATCACAAAATCTCAAAGCTGCAGATGCTGGCGTGGATGAATATCTATTTCTTAAGGCAGAATGAGTTCAGCCTGACAGAAGCCGAATCTAGCTGGAAGGAATATTGTACCCAGGCAGGGCGTCTTTCTTCTTCGGACATCCCCCTCTTTTCATCCTTATATGGGCACTTTTGGGGGGACCAAATTTCTGTCATCCTAAGGTTCCCCATCCATGCCCAGTGTTACTGGTCCTCTTTCTCAGCACTTGTTCCTTAAATGTTGGGGTCTTGCTCAGATTTGTGGGGTACCCTACTACTAAATAGTCCCACCTTTATAAGCATTTGGAGACTTGCCAGATCATATATCCCTGGGCTGGTTCTAGAAGACTTGACCACTAGCACAGGCATCATCTACCTCCAGAGTCTTCTTGATTCAGTAGTCACAAACAGGACTTGAAATTAGGAGAAAACATTCAGACGGAAAAAATTCGATAAATAATTTATTATAAAAGTAGTCTTTTTACCGGTGAAATTTTCTAAGTCACATAAAAATATGAAATAAGTTGTTGGGATAGTAGTAACCCTTATTCGTGTTTTGGTATGTTTCCCTTTGCGCTCCCTCCCTTCCTGTCCACACATCCTTCATTTAGTCATCATTTGTAAACATGTATTGAATACCCACTTGTGCCGGGCGCTGTGCTAGTTAGAAGGCTCAAGAGCTTGAGTCTGGGGGAGGACCAGATACATCGCTGTCAGGCATGACAGAGAATAATGTGCAGTGACAGGGATGGGGGTGCCTCAGATGCCTGGCAAGAGAGGGCTCAGCTCTGCATGCAAAACGAATGACCCCTGGACTTCCATGGGTGTGCCTTGCCATATTTTTTTACTGCAAAATTTGGTCATTCTGACCTAATCTTTAACACTTGATGCTGTGAGCTTTTCCCCATGGCCATAAATACTTAAAAAAGTCATTTAAGGGAAAACCCCCTAACTGTCCTTTATAGGACTGCACTGCTGAGTGACTTGTCTGTGACTCATATTGCCAAAAGCTATAGACAGAGCTGCCTCAGCAGCAAGTACAAAGGGTGAGACCCTGGGAGTTGGACCTGGCTCCCAGGAAAAGCCCAGACACTGGTCCGTCTTCGCTAGTCCCCGTCCTTAGTTCTCCTCCTTCCCCTTTCAATATTCCATCACATCAGAAACTTAGAGGAGGGTGATCGTGCCTGAGCGCCGAGCTCAGCTTGCCCAGATCCATCATTATCTCTGCTTGGCCAGTGAGCAGCCGCTTCCTCCCAGGCCCAGCAGTTAGGGCCAGACCGTGTGCGGTCCTGACCCCGTGCTCCCCATCCTGGGCAGAGAGAGTCACAGTGACCGTCCTCATGCCAGGCAGCAGAGCACACGGAGGGTCGCTGCTGCCCGTGTGGAAGGAGCTGTGGCGTGACGGGCTCTGTCGTGGGCAGAGTGAGTAGGCATCCCTCGCCAAGTTCAACCCTACCCCCTGGCTTCCCCCAACCGATGCAGGCATCGCAGCCACTAAAAGCCCCCCTGACCCTGGACGCCGTTCCCATGGCAGCTGTTGGGCGAAACTCGGATTCATTTTTCTTTGCTCCGAGGTGTCCCAGTCCTACTGCTTTGCGATGTTGCCTCTGTCACAGGCTAAATTCGACATCAGAGTTATGTATTTGAAGCTTCTGCATCGTTTTTTTCCTAAGGTACTAATAGCTACCCATGGGTCGACATCCTAGAGCCTGGAAAGGGTCAACTTGAGGTCTGTCCCCAAGGACCAGATGGTGCTGGGCATGGCACCTCTGTGGAATCCACTGGGCGTGGCCTCCGGACATCGTGGAGTGCAGGGTCTTCATTCTACACTCGGGCTCACAGCGTTTAAGTGAATTCCAACTGTTTTCTGCACAGCAGGGAAGGCCCCTCTGACCCTCTGAGACTGGGCCGAAGTCCCGGGAGTCCTAAGCAAGACTCGGCGGGAGGCTGGTGGCTTCCCGCCTCCGCCTGCTCTTTATACACGTCTGCTGCGCGGTTTCCTTGCTGACACAGAGGAGGATGCGTGTGGTGTGTTGTGCAGGCACACTCACCCACGTCCACATCCAGACTGGGCAGGGGGTGGCCGTTGCGCGCGGGGCCGAGGATGGATTCACACCAGGTGCTTTTGAAGGGGAGCACCGTGAGCTCAGTGACCAAGGGACCCAGGAGTCTGAAATCCTTAAACTTCACCCCGAAGAATGGCCAGGAGGTGCTGGGCAGGGTGGCAGCCTCAACTGATGGTCAGGCCTGTGCCTTCTGCTGTAGGGGCCAGGGGTGCACGCATCTCAGTCTGGAAGCCCCGCCAGAGTATCCTCAGGCTGGAGAGGGAGGCTCCAGGTGGGGTGTCCTGTGAGGGGTGGCTGGCCGGGAGAGGCCCAGGTCATGGCACCACGGGCTGCTTGAGGACCACAGTGAGGCCCACTGAGGCCAACACCACCTAGCGTGTGAGCACACATGAGAACATACCTCTGGAGCCTGGACAGGCTGCCCCACGTTCTGGCTCAGCACGTCTGCAGCCTGGGATCCTGCGTTTCCAGCAGGCGCCCCAGGAGATGCCATGCTGCTGGCTCAGGGCACTCATTTTGGGGAGGGAGATTGTTAGGTTGTTTTTTTTCTACACCCTACTCCAAGCTTCTGAATTCTAGCCCTGGAGGTGTGGGCCACAGTCCCCCTGTCATCCTTGGCCCCAGCTCTGCTCCGCAGCACCCCTCAGGTACTGTGACACCTCCTGTATGAAAATCATGGTGATTATCCCAGAGATCTGAGGCCAGGGGCCTAGATGAAGGTATCACCCACCATGGAGGGGACCGGGCACTTGGGTGGGCTGGCAGAGTCCTCCCCATGCCCCTGAGAGCCACCCCATTTGAAGGAACAGGATTTCCAGGATGACAGGTGCCAGAAGATGGTTCTGACGGCTGAGCAAAGGTCACCTCGTCTGATAGTGTTGCAGGTCAAAGACCCACACAGACACCTGGCTAGGTCTTTCTGATAAGCAGGAAAGAGTACTGCCGCGTGCCCTTTCATTCTCAGGAATGTATAGGCGAGAAAATCTGATTTTGAAAGTGAGGGTCTGCTGCCTGGCCCATTGGGCACTGCAGGCCAGATGGTCAAAGAAAGAGGAAGTGTGGTGGTGGTGTCCTGCCCGCCAAGTGTGACAGGGGCTAGTTCCAGGGAAAACAGTCACCTGCTGGGTTCCCCAGCAGTCAGTGCAGTGTGAAAAGACCAGAGCCCAGGGGGAGGTCGACATGAAAACTGACTTTGTAAGGCTCTAAGGCTCATGTATGAGATGGAAGTTCCATCTGGGGCTAGAGAGCGATGAGGCATGGTGTCATTGTAGGCCAAATAATCACCGTTTGTATGGGGGAACGATGACTGGCCTATATGAAAGCAGAAAAGGAAACCCAAGGAAGAAATAGATGCAGCGGAGAGAAAGGAAAGTACTCGTAAAGCCCCGAGTATAATATCTACAAGGTGACATGTCCAGACTGTGAGCGGAGGCAGAGTTGTGACCCTGGTGAGCACAGCAGTAGCCATGGAGGTGGGACATTTAAGATGCTGTGGGGAAGAGCAGACTTTTGCCCATAGGACCCTGCAAATGTGTAAGGGCTGCTTTTGTACAGGGGGCGTCTAAATGGTATGAGAGAAAAGGTAGACGGATGGGTGGCAGCACGTGGGTCGTGAGGATAGCAGTGGTCTGACCCCCAGGGAAAGCTGGCCGAGAGACAGCCACGGGTGCCAGGCCACTCTCAAGTGCTGCAGGTCAGGGCGCAGGAATGGCTGCCATGGCAGTGTTTTGGGGGCATCCCATTTCTCTGCCCGGCGAGACACAGATACCTCTGTTAGTCCAAAGCAGGACGCTGTTGAGCCTCTGTACACTTGAGAGCACAGAGGAGGAGAGGAAGTTGGTACTTGGGAAGAGCAGTGTGCAAGTCTGCAGGTCCTCCGCCTCCCTCTCCCCAGAGGAGCTCCTCTGACGGGTCCCTTCCCAGCTGACACGTCCCAGGCCCCTCTGCCTCTCCACAGGGTTCCTGGCCACCACCTCTCTCCTGGGCCCCTCGGCATTCATATCATCTTGGACATGGGAGGCGCCATCCACACTGTCTTTGCTTTTCAGGGCCTCACTTATCCTTCTCCCCAACCTTCCCCTCTCCCTGGCCAGCGGCTCACCCTCCCCAGTGGCTCCTCCTTCTGTCCTGGGAAGACCAGCAGGGACTCCCCATTGCCAACAGATTAAAAGTCCAAACTCTTTAACTTAGCTTAGCTTGGAGCCTCTCTGGAGCCGCTCCGGGCCACTCCTCCCACTGGCTTCCTAACGCATCCCTTTCATTTCTGCCCAGTTCATTTTCTCAGTTATTCCTGAATAGGCCACAGGTGTCCCTCCCCCAGCCCCTGACCCCTGGACCCTGCCAGCCCAGGTCCACTTCCATTTCCAATCAAGTTCTATTTTTAAGTGGCGAAGTTCCAGTTTAAAGTTCTACTTTTAAGGGGCGATGTCCCCCACAGGCTTCCTTAGGATTTAAGGTTGAGGGACCCGGGGTGCAGTTCCACTTGTAAGCTTGCTTTGGAGGCCGGAGGGCTTGTGACCACGTGGCTGTCTTGGGCTCCTGGCTTCTTCTGTACATCTCCCTGTTCTTCTGGTCATTTATCCAGGGTGTAAGAGTCAGTCAAATTCAACCCCATGACGTATGTGGGAATGGTTTTGACTTCATGGAGGCCTTGGAGATGGTCTGGGGAAGACTGTGCTGACAAACACACACAGAGACGCACATACACACTTACCATACTCTGCTTCAGCCCCCGTCCCCATACTCCGCTCTTTTGCTCACCTTCTTTGCCTCGCTCCATTACTCCTCCCACCGTTTCTCCTATTACCCTTTCTTCTCCTACTATCTCCCCACGAAGAAAGAAAAGTCCTGCGTGTCTCATGCGGTCACTTCACCCTTCTCTCGGAGCATCAGAATGGTTCATATCAGGCCTATGGGCTTTCATCTTCTGCCATCAGCACTCATCAAATTCTCCCACCCCTGCCCCGAGCTTTCTTTCCCTAAGAAAATGCCATGGAGAGGTTCACATCTCTGTAGCATCACCCGATCACTGCCTGGTCCAGCCTCCCCCTGGGCGGGGCAGCTGTGGCTGGGGCCCAGACCAGACCCTTAATTCTCTCTGTACCAGGCAGGGCAGTGCCACTTTTGATAGTGACAATGATGGTAGTATGAAGACCCTCCACTCAGTGACTTTGGGAGTATTTTTAGAGCGGGAAATAGGTTTAACCAGCACTTCACTGTAAGAGTACTCCTAAAGCACCAGATGACTCTGAAAAGTCTTGTAACAAAAGAAGAAGAGGAAAATGAAGCAAGATCAGGAGAGCGGCACCCAGGAGTCCTGAAGGAGAGGGAAGCCCAGCGCTGCAGCCAAAGCAGAGGGGTTCCCAGGACTGCCTGCCCATCTCTGGACTTTCAGAGGAAATGCTGTGATCTCATTCTCTCTCTTGAACATAAGCATCTGAGTCCTACTCTTTGTAAGACACTGTTCTAGGAACTGGAAACACCCTAGTGTGCAAGGTAGAATTTGGTTTCTGTGTTCATGGGGTTTCTGTACTAAGCAAAAGACAGACATCAAGTGAATATAAATCCCTTGGTTGTGCAGAGAACTCTGAGGGGTGATGGAGGGGTTGACTTCTGCCTGAGTGGCCAACAGGCTCGGGGGGTCAGCAGTGCTGAATCTAATTTGAAGGGATGTGGATGGAACTAGGGAGGACGAGGAGAGAAGCTCAGGAGGGATGGCCGAGAAATGTGATGTGTCCTGAGCACCTCGTCCGGGCAACTTCCCTAATAAAGATTCCAGAGCAAATTTCCCCGTGTCAGACAACCCCCTTGGGGACAAGGCTGATTGCTAAGAGAAACTTGCAGCAACTTGCAAAGAAACGTGGGAGAAAAAAATGAGTTTTAATTGTTCTAATTTGGACTTTTTGCTTATTTCACTTAGCACGAAGAGGCCTCCACCATGGAAAAACCCATTGCAGCTGGATCTAGGTTCATCCCAGAAAAGCAGACCGTGAGGGGCTAATGGAAGTTTGGGGGAGGAATCAGGTTTGTTTCTGTCCCCCAAGTCAGATAAACAGCATCCTGTGGGGTGACTTCCGCGAGTTTGTTTTGGGGAGGTGACCTGATGGCAGTTCCTGGTTGGGGAGAATTTACAGGGCTACGCTCCCTTTATAGGAATAACTTGAGGTGTAAGATGGTGCTATCTTTTTCCAAAGAGGATGTTTCTCTCTTTCTGACAAGGGCCTGCTGGCAGCAAGAGCCCAGGACCGTTCTAATCCAAGTTCACAACTTAAGGGCCCCTGGATCTACAGGGAACAATGAAGCTGGGCTGCAAGTCCGTGGAGGGTGGGCATGGTGCCCCTTTGTTCCGGGAGTGTGATCCTTCAGGGTTAGCGTAAAGGAGCTGAGAGGACAGACTTGGTGGGCGGTGGGCACTGATAGCCCATCAGAGTACGGCTCACCTAAGTCTATCTAAGCAGGTTGGTCTTGACCCACCAGTGCCCTCAAGGACAAAGCAGCTTTGAGGGCTGGGTTTACTGGTCTGGGTAGGTTCTCTCCTCTCTGGCTGACCCTGTCCAGTCCTTCCCACTATTATTATCTCTTTGATGCACTGAAGAAGACTGTTCTTTCTTTAACATCACACTCCTATAATGACTGTCCTCAGATGGTTTCTGTGGCCTGGTGGCCATTTCCAGAAGTGGAAATCTTAGCTACTTCTCTAGGCCATCCCTTGCCATGGGGCTTCTCCCCAGCTTCAGAGATGTGCAGGTGGGGGAAGTGGAGTTCAGTGGGGCTGAGGGGAGGCAGAAGGGCAGAGGAGATGCTGGCTAGGCCTCCTCCCCTGGGGTGGGGGAGGCTGGGGCACCTGGGTCACAAAAGAAGCCTCCAGAACTGGCATCTTCATTATCTGTGGACGAACCCTTATTTCTCAAAGACGCTTTGGGGACAGAGACAGCCCAGAAGTGAGGAAGAGACAAGTGCTGCAGGCGTCTGCAGCCCTTGGAGGATCAGAGAGAGAGGTGTGTCTGTAGACCACTCTGATGACCCCTGGGACAGAGGTCTTCTCTCTTTTCTAATGATCACCTCGGCTGTGGGCTTTTCCAGTTTGGGATGCCAAGAAAAACCAGGCTTCTGAGCTTGCAAAGGCTGGGTGGAGGTCCTTGTGTCTCCTCTGGTTGTCCTGGGGCCCCCAGGGAGAAACACACTCTTTGGAAACAAGCCAGCTGGCCTTTGCAGTAACTGTCTCAGGCGGCTTTTGCAGGCATGAGCACTTTTCACTTCATAATTCCTCAGGTCTACTTTCAGTTGGGGAGAAACCTATTCATGTATTCATTTCATAAATATTTACTGAGCACCTACTATATTCCATGTCCTATTGTGGGCACCAGGGATGAACTATTATCCTGTGAAACCTGTAAAAATAAAATTAAAGAAAAAAAGAAAAAGCCCTGTCCATGTAGATGTCACATTCTCAGGAATGTTATCCTGGGTAAGGATGTGCTTAGGAAATCTGTCATCTTCCCAAGTCATCAGGGTAGGGTTTCACTGTCCTTGTGCTCCAGGTCCCTCCCCGCCCCCCCACTCCCCCACCCCCCCACCAGTTTTACTTGTTCTTGGACATGGATGATTCTCTACAGGGCTCCTATTCTTTACAGGGCTCCTGGCCAGCAGCCCAGGGTGCTTGGAATTTCTTTAGCTCCTATCACTCCCCTTCTGGGAGTGGGCAGAGCCCTCTGCCAAGTTTACGCCTGCAGGGCGGGGCAGGTTGTACCTGGGACCACCAGGTTTTCACCCTGGTGAGGGATACTGGGCAGGGAGTGGGGGGCCCAGGCTTCTCCAGATGGTCAATGTGTTATTGCCCGAGTGACTCAGATGTCACTGAGAGAGCGAAAATAGTTCATTTGGCGGAATGTTCGGACCTGAGACCAGGTAGTAACGCTGCTGGGGTCTAGGCATCTAACTTCAGTGCAGCAACCGAGTGGACACTTGATCAGTCACAGTGTCTTCTGGATATACATTCATTTGCATTTTCTTTCTGTTACATGGATTAAAGAATGGGTTGTATGACACGTTTGTGCGATTGCCAATCAGCACTTGTCAAAGTGTGTGACTGAGTTCTGTGAAGACAGCGTGTCACCCGTGAGGCTGCTGTGCGGGCCGCGGTGGGCCCCTGGGGCCAGTCCCAGGAGTGGGACCACCCCACTGCCTGCAGCTCAAGGGAACATCCTCTCACTGGTGCTCCCAGCCGCAGCTCTACGGAAGGCTAAAGTTCCTGCCAGCATTTGCAAAGGGGCTTCTTACTGTCCCTTGACCTCAGACTTCTGCCTGAATTCATACTGTCTTGTCAAGAAATGGGAAATGTAGCCCCATTCACCATTTCTCCTGATCATCTGATCCCAGCAAAGTTTGCTTGGGGGTCTTCTGTTGATCCTCTCCTCTTCTTCTTCAATGAGGGGCTCGCATTGGCACCACACACAGTCTTCAGAAACATCACTGGCACCCCTCCCCTTCCCCACTACCTCCTATGTTAGATGGAAGGACACAGCCCTCTGCTAACCTCCGTCTAAGCCTGCACAGCTGAACCCCTAATGGTGCCCTGCAAAGTTGAGGGCTTTGCCTTCACCCTGGATAAAGTCTCGCCTCCTGACCAAGTAACAGAGGTTATAATTAGGACTTTGTAGGGTGGGGACGGACAAGGCTGCCAGTAAGCTCCTTTTTAGCCCTCCTGTCTAGACTACCTTTCCAAGGGTGAGATACACCTGTGCCTAGCCACACACTAAGTCTGGAACCACCAGCACTGTTCTCTCTGAACGGAGATGGAGATAGCTCTGGCTGGGGCTGAGGCTGGGACGCCATCCTGTCCTTAGGGAACAGTCTCTAAGACCTGATTCCCCTCTGGAAGGAAAATTCTAAGGGCAGAGGAAAGCATCCTCTGTTCTTCCAGAACCCTTCAGCATTTCTCATTTGTTCATCACATTAGCAGGATTCCTATTCTCTAAGGAGCTTGGCGGGCAAGAGCTGGTTTGGTCACAGCATTTGGTTACTTTTGTGGAGCCAAATAAAGAGTGCCATTGTTTCTAGGTCACCGGGAACGCACACCTGGCTCTTTGGGAGCCCTAATGTCAAGACTGGCTCGAAGCTAGATATCCCAAAGCCCTGTTCTGGGCTCAGATTTCTGTTACCGACTTCAGTTGGAATCCTGCTGGTGCCCTTAGAGCTGAGACACAGATGGGCCAAGGAGGAGGAAAGGGCAGTGTCCTCCAGTAAACTGTTGATACTTATCTCCCTGCCTAATTCATCTGGGCCAGGCCTGGGTACTTCTTCAGTTTGTGTGTCCAGCTCCCTTTCCACTAGTCGGTCTACTTTGGGAGGCTATTAGGAGGTGTTTGACGAATTGAAGAACAGTCTTGAATTAGATGGTTTCTAAAAGGAAATTCCAATTCTGCCTTCAAATTCAAGTGGAGATACACACAGAGGCTGACACCTCCGGGAGATTTTAGAGAAAGTTTGCCAATGTGCAACCCTTTATTAAAAATTTCCACCTAATTTTCTCTCCCCCCAAATCCCCTGCAATTCACTTCCTAGAATTGCAGGTAATCATTGGGTATCTAGTCTGGCAATTGACTGGTAGAGGAAAACTCGGATCTCTGAGATCCTGTTAGGGAGATCAAACTGCTGTAGCAAACAGACTCAAAATACACTGGCGCAGACACAGCACACATTTCTTTCTTTCTCATGTAGCAGACTGTTGCATATTCCATATTGTTGTAGTAGGGGCCGGGGAGAAACTTCTGCGCTGTGCATCCCCACGAACAGGCTTCCGAGGTTGCTGTCATCATCATTCCAGCAGTGGGACGTGGGGGTTATGCAGAGTGAGGGTGAAGCCCAGAATAGGGGTGGGGAGGAGGGTCCCAAACAAAGGGATGAACCTTGTGGTCTAACTCCCCATCCCCCTAAGGGGCTAAGGTCATTTGACCCAGCCTTTCAGCCACGTGTCCTGACCCCTTCTTGCCGAGAGTACCTGGGTAGGAAGGGGGTTTAATTAAAAAGAATTCAGCAGTTAGCCCTCAAAGTGTAAATGACATGCAGAGGACTTTTCCTCACACCCCTGGAACGCGCCTGTGAATTTCTGAGATGCACAGAACAAAGAAAACAGTGTTGGGTTTGGAAGAAAGGGATGGGAGGGGTGGCCCCCCTCCCTTGGGCTTCCCTGCCTATCCCAGGCCTCCTTCCCCCCCTCCCTTCCCACAGAGGGAGGGAGCGTAGAACAGGCAGCCTTTGGAGTGGTGCGAAGTCTCAATATTTGGGACCTTCCTCCTGGCAGGTCAGATGCACAGTGACCCAGGAGCACCCTATGGGGGTAGAGAACAGTGTTGCGGGGAGCGGAAGGGACCAGCAGAATGGGAGCTTTGGCCACGTTGTGGCTTCACACTGGTTATCGCTAAGAGCGACAGGTGTGGCTTAATGCAAGACCCATAGGTAAAGAATAAAGAAAGCAAATAAAGACGGCCAGCTCGAGGGCCTGGGCCAGCACTGTGCAGTCAACAGGGCAGGCCCACAGACCTTGGGCATTCCAGGACCTGGGTATTATTTTTCCACGTGGGAACATCTTTAGAAAATCAGCTGTCATGTTTGCCCATGCTACAAGCTAAAACCTGGCTAAGAAACATTGCCTGGGGTAATTTCTAAAAGTATGTTCTAACTCTTCAAGGTCACGGTTGAGGGGGTTGTACTCTTCTCTCCCCCTTTTTCCCTCAACCTAGTTTATTTGCTCCTTGTTCTAGGCCTGGTGTTTGCAGGAAGGTGGGAAAGGCCGGAATGTGATCAGCCACATTCGTCCCCAGTTTCTCCAAGGTTGCAGCAAGGACCGACAGAGAGAGATGGGTCCCTGGCCCTTTATTCCTGCAAGAGCTGCCTGAAAGGTTAGCACCCCACAGAAGCATCTGTGTGGACTCTGTTTATTGCGGAGCTTCCCCTGTCACTCCCAAAACTATTTTTTAGGGTTGCTACACATTCCAGAGTGTACTGACACACGGAAATCCCTGGATGCGTGGCGCATTCAGAGTCCTGCTGACCACTACATAATCTAAGGGATTCTGTTAGATTACGGACTATCTCCTTTTCAAATGGAAAAACTGATTAGGAAAAAGAGAAGAAAAACAAATTCAGAGAAGTAGCCTCTTCCAGGGAAGCCTGTCCTCCCTGGCCTGGAAGATGGGCAGGGCTGACAGCCGAATTTTTGTGGGTTCAGGGCTGCCCTGGCGGCCTTCCTGAAAGGGACGTGCACTTAGTTAGGTTCAAATGTGCATGACCATTAAGTTCCAGGTACTTCTGGCTGATTAGGGAAGTGCGTGCTTTCTTTGCACAAACGTTTTGGGGGTTCAGAGGAAAGCTAGGGAGAAAACAGTGTTAGTGACCTGCCAATGACAACAACCCTTCACTGGTTTGCACTGACTGTTTAGCACTGAAGTCTCTTTGCTGTTTCGACTTGAACCACTCTTAGCACTTCCTCTTGCTCTTTGCAGGAGCCTTTCTTCTGACAGTTCAGATCCTGCCCTGTGCTATTCATTCCCTCCCAGTGTGCACGGCCCCTGCTGTCATCTCAATAGCCCCCTTTCCGTGCAGCCCAGGAGGGGACCCTCTTTCCTGCCCTGGCCCATGGGTCATTTTTGTATACATTTTTTTTTTTTTGAGACAGAGCCTCAAGCCATCACCCTGGGTAGAGTGCCATGGCATCACAGCTCGCAGCAACCTCCAATTCCTGGGCTCAAGCGAGTCTCCTGCCTCTGCCTCCCAAGTAGCTGGGACCACAGGTGCCCGCCACATGCCCGGCCATTTTTTGGTTGCAGCCATCATCGTTGTTTGGCGGGCCCAGGCTGGATTCAAACCTGCCAACTCAGGTGTACGTGGCTAGTGCCTTAGCCCGTTGAGCCACAGGCGCCGAGCCCATTTTTGTCTACATTTTTGTCTTGCTGCTTCTCATTTTGGCTTAGATTTCATCTTGCTGTTTAAAGAGACATCCGATTTTGAAGCAATTTACATGTGTACTTACTATGACAGAGACTATGAGAACTATAGGAAAATACAAGGAGAAAAGTAAAAAATCATAATTCCACACTCAAGGAGAGCATCCCGTATATCTTGATGGAGTTGCTGCCCATCTTTTTTCTGTGTCTCCATCTATTCTATATGACAGGCTATAAAACTGATCTTGTTTTGGGTCCACTGTTGTCTCTTGCGTTATCCACTGAAAATTATTACACAAGTATTTTCCTAGTTGGAGCTTTTCCCAGGCCTGATATTTACTGCTCATGCAAAATATTCTACTGAATGAGGGAGTATCATCATCCCATTACTTAAAGTTCCCAAGAAGGTTGTGCTCAGGTTTTGTAACAGAGATATTATTTGCTAGGCAGCCATGCCAGGAGACGGGAGAGTAGGTCTCCCATCCACCACCTTGAAGATAGAGTTTACAGCTGTTTATCGGAGAAAAAGGTAGGGTGGTTTAGCAAGGACAGATGACTGGAGGTGTGGTAGAGGCTGTCAGTGGTCTGTGCAAGTATAGTCAGGCTTTAAGGGCTCCCCAGGGGACATACATGCAGAAAATGGTGGCACTCATGTGATTTGAGGGTGGAGTTTTTGGCCCTCCTCTGAGGTTAAAAGATCACCCACCTAGACCTTCCATAGGCCCAGTTGAAGAATTGGTGATCTTAAGTGATTTGAACTGGAAAAGAGCTGCCCCCCAGGATCCTGAAAAAACAGCTTAGGCAACTGTTACCCTGGTGACATGCAAGTCAGAGTTGTTATCTATAAGGGTTGTAGTGTTTAGCAGCATGGCTTTTAGTAATATTAAGTTAAAAAAAAAAATGGAGGGCGGCACCTGTGGCTCATCGAGTAGGGCACTGGCCCCATATACCCAAGGTGGCAGGTTCAAACCCGGCCTCCGCCGAACTGCAAAACAAAAAAATAGCCAGGCTTTGTGGCAGGCACCTGTAGTCCCAGCTACTTGGGAGGCTGAGGCAGGAGAATCACCTAAGCCCGGGAGTTGGAGGTTGCTGTGAGCTGTGTGACACCACGGCACTCTACCGAGGGTGATAAAGTGAGATTCTGTTTCTACAAAAAAACGAATGGACTAAGAGCAAGCAGGGAAGATTAATTTTGGCAGGGCTGATTAGATTCTCCCTCGGTATCAAGTTTTGGGAAGGAGATAGGGAGTCCACAAACCAAAGCCCATTGTAAGAGGAATTTTGCAACGGGCAGTAGTGGGATGGCAGATAGACCCTGGTCCTGCTGAAGCTTTGGCTGGGGGTCCCCAGGGGCCCCCCAGCTGGAGCTGTCAGTCAACTCCTCTTCTCTAGGAGACCAAAGCCACGCCTCTCCTCTTCCCCATGGCCACTCCACTTCATCTGGCCAACAGTGAATATAATTAAAACATAGAATTATTCATTCTATGTTTGCATTTTTTCGGTTAACCTTCGTCTCAAACATTTCTCATTAATTTAGTGATATCTTTGCATTTCTTCTAAGATTAGTGGCCTAGCTTGGTTCTTTGTTTTCCCACGATTGTTTTCTTTATTGACATCTGAGAGGATTTGCTATAGTAAGCCTGTTGACTCTTCGTTCATTTCCTTTAAATATTTTAACCAATTTATCATTCCCCTTTATATTTTATGTGGGGTATTGTTGATGTGTTTCAAACAGCTCACTCGTCTGTTAAGATCACTTTCATTTACTTCATACTTAGAAAACTCTTGCTCATCTAGGCTTCACTTAAACGCATATTCCAGTATCATCTTTAGATTTTTTTTTTTTTACATTTAATATAGTAGGATAAGGAAGTGACCAAACTTGATTATTTATTGCCCATATAGCCACATTTTTCCCATTTTACTTTTAGGTAATGCAGCCATTAACTATTTCTACTTGGTGATTCCTGTCTCAGATTTACCTTTTTAAAACGTATGTTAAGAGATTTCAGAACTCTCTGGTTCTACTTTCTTGAATGACCTGCAGAATCTTGAATCAGCACCCCACCATTTTAATTACTGTTATCAACAATAATACAGTTAGATATCTCATAGGGAAAGTACCTCCTTGATATTCTTTAAGCAAGACTTAACACTTCTTATCTTTTTTTTCCCTTCCAGATAAGCTTTCATCGTGTTCAAAGGAAAAAAAAAAAAGATTCCACTAGGATTTAGTTCAGATTTCATTTCACCTAAAAATTATAAGGATTAACAGTATTGATGTATTCAATATTCCAATCCAAGGTTATGTCTCTTTTTTAACCATTCTCTTTTATCAATCTCTGTAAAAAGTTTGTGTTTTAAATATAGGTCTTGGCTATTTCTCATTAGTATTCTTTGTAACTTTCCACCCTCAATATTCTTATTAATGCAATTCTCTATGTTCTCTGCTTATTGGTAGAGTATGAAAGCTATTGATTTTGGAGATTTTCCATATTTATCTTTTATCTGAACACCTCTCTGATTGTTCACTAATACTAGGAATTTTGCAACTGATGCTCTTACATTATCCTGGTGCATAATCACATTATGGTCTACAGGTAGCAAACACTGCAGAGTTTGAGAACAAATTGGTATGTGATATTTTTGCCTCAATCGTTTCTCAACTTATCTTGAAATTTCCAATAACTTTATAGGATAGCACGTTATTTCTGTGCTTTTCAAAGTGAAGAAGGGGTTTTAAAAAGCTTGAACAATGTCATTTTAGCATGCCAGATGAACAGGATGACCTGTATTTCAGGAGCATTTTTCACACTTTTCTTTATTGAAAATATAGTCCCCGATGACTCCAAGGAGTACAGTTGTTGTTTGATGCAGAAATAATAGTCAGTGTGCTGGAGTAGGATTGTAATCTCCTAGGAAGCAAAGCCACAGGTTGGGAGGACTTGGGGTAGAGAAAGCACACACAGGCAGGCAGGGCTGGTGATTTCCCCTAAACAAGCTAACCAACCAAAACTAACTCCAAACCAACCCTTCGAAACTTGTTAAAGTCCTCATTATAGTGTCTTTCACTGGGGACTCTGGGGCACAGAATTCATGGAGGAAAATATCTACTTTAAAAAATCTTAAGTAAGGGGTTTGCCCTGTGGCTTAAAGGAGTAGAGCACCAGCCCGCCTTATACTGGAGGTGGCGGTTCGAACCCGGCCCTGGACAAAAAAAAATGCAAAAAACCCCCCAAACTTAAGTAGGTGTTTTAAACCATTCCCCTTTATAGAAAAGCGTGGACGCTCTGTGCATGCATTGCTCAAATCCTTAGGGTAGATGAGGGCACTCTGGAAGCATGGTTAGGAACTAGGTTCAGTCTAGATAATCTAGTTTAGGAACCAGTGGCTCAGTCTCACTCCAACACCGCCAGCTGCTCAGTCTCACTCCAGCACGCCAGCTGTCAATGCTTTTACCATTGAGCAGCTCTAATGCCTTCTTTACTTCTCTGTTATTTGCTTTAGACCCGTAATGGACTTGTTAGTTAAAAATAGGAAGCAAAGGGAATCTTGATGTTGAATTACAAGTTAATGCAGAGTACAGACATGAAAATAATTCTATGGATTTGCTGCGGGATAATCCTTGCCTGATCTCTAAGTTACACTCATCTTTCCAAAATCCTTAGTTTGAAGAATGCTTTGGAGTACTCTTACATCAAGAGGTCTCTGGAATCTCAAAAAGAAAATGAACATTGACTGGTTGGGATGGCTCATGCCTGTAATCCTAGTACCTTGGGAGGCTCAGGCAGGTGCATTGCCTGAGCAAGAGTGAGACCCTCATCTCTACTAAAAATAGAAAAACTAGTGGGGCGTGGTGGTAGGTGTAGTCCCAGCTACTTGGGAGGCTGAGGCAAGAGGATCATTTGAGCCCGACACTTTGAGATTGCTGTGAGCTATGATGCCATGATACTCTACCCAGGGTGACAGAGACTCTGTCTCAGAAAAAAAAAAGAAAAAGAAAATGAACATGCATATCAGAGAGTTGGGAATAAAAGCCTTCCTTTTCTGTGGTGTGTTATTTGTGGAAATGTGAAATGTGCATGATCATTTTCTTTTATCATGTAGGCAACAAAACACAAAAATTATGAAAACATTCCAGTTTTTTGGGTGCACAAATTCACATAATTAAAAAAAAATGTAGCTTGAAAGCAGCTTTGATCTATTTTGGAGACTGTGATGTGTGGTTAAATCTCAATCTACATTTAAAATTTTTTATTTGATTCTTCCAAACCAAATGCAGTATCTCATTTGTTGACTGTGTTTTTTCTTTTAACTGGAATCATTCTGTAAACAGGTATAACCAGATGTCCCTTTAGCCTACAACACATTTCTGAAAATAATTATAAAATGCTTAATTAACTTTGAACAAAGTAGTTTCCAGTATTCTCCAAGAAATACATACTTTCAAAATGTCACCCCATCAAATATGTCGACATGTTATATGGAGCTGTTAGTCAAATTACGGGGTCAGATTTCAAAATAGCTAATTGGAAGTAGAGGCAGTTGTCTATCAGGGTATCTCCAATTTATGGCAATGAAATCATGTTAACTGCATGGAGAACTTAACTACCCCTGCCTTTCTATAGCACAGGGATCGATGTTGTATTTGGCTCCCCCAAAAGTGGTTCCGAATCACAAACACACACGGATCAATGTCTAACTATTGCTCCTATTTATCTACACTAGAAACTCTTATCTGCTAGAAGACGGTTTCTATGTGTTTTGTTTTGTTGATAAGGTGCAAGCAAGCTTCCTACCTGCATCAATACAGCGATCTGTCTGAATTGCTCTCAGCACATTTTAAAGCATTTCTTCATGAAGTCAAAACTCAATACAAGCTACAGCCTGATATTATTCCTAAAACATTTCCCTTGGGGGTGATGAATGGTAAGCCAATTGTCTCTAGACCACCATACTTAAATCCTCGGTTCTTGTGTACAGCATTAGACCAAGGCAGCTATACTTGCTTTAATCAAGAAAGAAATGACATTCGTTCAAAGAAAAATCCAGAATTATACAAGTAAAGCATGAAAATAACGGCTTAATGGTAAAAAGGTCAAATGTGAAACTACAGGTAATAAAAACGAAAGCATTACAATTTCCCCCGCTCTCCATCCTTCTCTCCCCCCGCAGGACAACTCTTCTCCCTGGGTCTGATGGACAAACTCTGGACTTCTATCAAGGGTTTATTTTACTTAAGATGTTTTTATGGCAAAGAGAAGTTTATAATAACAATTTGATGAGATAAGACATGACCTGTTGGTCTGCAATAGTTCTTCTTTCGGTTAGGGTCAGGAACTCAGCAGCTCTTTGAAACCAGTTGCAAAGAGTTTAATTACTAGGAACAACTACTGGGTAGGTAGCAAGAGAAGAAGTCCTGCCTGTAGGCGCCTCCTGGAGACTGCTGCTGAGGGTTTGCCACAAAGCAACATGTGGCCACCATACCTCGACATATTTACATTTCTAATCATCCTAATTAAATATTGTGAACATTTAAAAAAGACATTTGTGACACTATCTATGATAATGGTTGCAGAGTAGAAATGAGGTTAGTTTTTTTAAAATCAGATTTGTGTTAGATATTATATACCACATTGAACACTATCAGTACTATTTATGAATAAGAGGGTTGGGGGCTTTTCTGTTTCAATTGATAATCTGTTTCTAGGAGAAACAGCTCATGGGAAAAATTTTTTTTCTAGTTCTAAATGGAAGGGCTCCAGTGCCTGTGCCAAAAAAAAAAAAAAAAAAAAAAAACCCTCTGAAAAATCATTTTTTTTTTTCTTGAGACAGAGCCTCATGCTGTTGCCCAGGCTAGATTGCTGTGGCATCACAGCTCACAGCAACCTCCAACTCCTGGGCTCAAGCGATTCTCCTACTTCCACCTCCCAAGTAGCTGGGAGTACAGGCATCTGCCACAACGCCCGGCTATTTTTTGGTTTCAGCCATCATTGTGGTTTGGTCGGCCTGAGCTGGATTCGAACCCACCAGCTCAGGTCTATGTGGGTGGCACCTTAGCCGCTTGAGCCACAGGCGCCGAGCCATGAAAAATCTTTGAATTTTGGCATACATTAGGTTTAGATAATTAACTTTTTAGCAGGATATACACAGTAAACAAAAGATCATTGAAGGGTCTTAAAATTTCCACTTGAGAATCCTGTTTAGATATGCAGAAACAGAGTAGGGACTTTTTAAAAAAATGGATTTAGAGTATTTTAGACCCTTCTCTCATTTGCTCCAAATCTCTTGAATGCAAAACTAATGATGTGAGGAGGTGGGGGCCTGTTTGCATAGAAGCTAGTGTCTTCTAGGAAAGACCCAAAACCCTAGTTCCTGGCATCCAAAAGTCTTGGGATTAAATAAGGGTGGGCCAAATTAAGGCACAAAATGACACCTTGAGAAGAGACTACTGACTCAGGCTCATTATAAGGAAGGTGCAAAGAGGATGTGAGTTGGGGGAAAAGGTGGGATTCTAGTACAGAGTGTGGTGGAGGGGGGGCTGGCGGCAATTCCTGACCCAGCGACGTGGGCAAACTGGATGTGCCTTAGGAATAGTGACTACGCGTGTGTGCCCAAGGATAGAGCCCCCTAGACTGAGCTTAGTGCCGTGGAAAGGGGCCCATCTTCCCTTGAGGAAGCCTGCAGCATGCGGGGAAATCCACACTGCTGGAAGACCAAGTCTGAGAACTACACAGGGTTGGTGTTCGACAGCGACACCTCGTGGCAGTGAGACCTGATGGCGGGAGATAATCTGTCAGCATTGAGTTCTCTTTCCCTGTGACGCTCGAGAGCCCACACAATCCTCACCGAGGATCCAAATCAGCCAGAGAAAGGCAAACCAAAGTGGGGCTTGTAGTATCAAATTCCCAGCAGCCAAACCTTCTGATCAAATGAGGTACTTGTAAAGGACTCTCACTGGAGAAAGGGTGTTCGGTAAGAAGTGAGCGCAGCGTCCAGACATGTTAGCTTAGTGCACTCTGAGAGCTGAGCCCACCACTGTGGGGGTAGCCTGCCCATGGATTCAACTGAGGGTGGTCTGGGGGAAGATGCCCATTTACAGCCATCTCAGGGAGCATCTCCTTTCTCTTGTGAGTTAACTAACCCATGGTTAGGTTGTACGGCCACAGGTAAGAGTATGTATATGCTGTAAATTGGACACCAGCTGAGCTCTCTGGAAGGGATTTCTGAGCATCCTTCTTCCTTGGGGAGGAAGGACAGGGAAGAAGACCCAAGGGCAGGTAAAATGTGAATAAATTTACCATTTCTGATAACAGAGGCAAAATCATCTAGGCCTTTTCAAAAACAAGCCATCGAAACATAGAACAGAGAAGGGCCAAAAAGGGAATAAAACTTTTCTGCATCTGTGGGCCACTGGTTGTCACATGGTTGCCTTGTTTGTCCTTAGCTTGGGACCCGTGGATGTGACTTGTTAAGGAGGTCTTGGGTCATGGGAAGCCCTAGTAACCATTCAAACCCTAAGGGCTGCTTCTGGCTGTATTAAACCTGAAAGCTACCTGCAGGAGAGTCCTTTTTATCTTGAGTTTTGGAAGGGAGCTGGGAAGAAACCATCATCAACCAAATTTTCTAGAGTCCCTTTCTCTAGTGTAACCTTCACTGTTCTCAGATCACCCTGGGCATTTTCCTTCTAAAACTTACCAGAATCACAGATATGAATTCTGTTGATTATTTCTTTATAGGTCTTTAGTTTACTGAGGACAGGGATGATGTCTGCTTGCCCATAACATCATCTTTATGAATTCACAGGAGATTGAAGTGTACATAAGTGTGCGTAAGATTTCAGGTACAGAACCACCTGTTAGCCTCAGGTGGAGCCTGAGGCTGCAAAGATGAGGAGGGAGAGAGTGTCAAAGGTTGAAGAGCCAGGCAGGAAGAAGGGCCGATTCACATAGGAGGGGAGGGACAGAAGTCCTGACCGTGGTTGCTGTCAAGGTGGTGTTTGGGGCTCTCAGAGGCCATTTTTTTTTAGCCATTCGGCTTCTCAGAGTGGCAGGTGCTCAAAGGATGCTGCAAATCCACCTGTAGGAACAACACCTCCCATCATCACTACCCCTGGGCTGAGCCATGTGTGTGGTAGTTTTCAACTATAATGTTTCTATCTATGCCCTCCTTGTCCAGACTGGGGCAGGTGACTAGAAAGGAAGGAAAGTAGGGGGTCTCCCAGGCCCAGGACACCAGGAGAAGTTCCTTGGTTTCTGAGCAAAAACAGGTATGATGTGGAGTGAAAGCATATAGATAATCAGACCAGCCTGGTGCCTGGGCATAGCGCACTGTTCTGCAAAGATCCCCATCACCTCCAAATCCTACTGGTCAAGAAGGAAGGCCTGAGCCACAAGGAAGTGACCCAGAGGGGATCCTGGCCATGCCACTGGGAAATGGCCTGACTGTCCCAAGGATGCATCAGTTTAGTGCCCTGTGAAGCTTTGGGAAGCACACTAGCTGACCTCTGAGGAATGCCAGGCCCTGCTATACGAAGGTGTGGTCCCACGTCTGCCTGGGCAGCGTGACAGGTGGGAATTTGGCTTCGGTTTTGCTCAGGACAGGATGATACCCAGGCCCCAGGAGCAGTTCTCTGATGCCTGAGGAGATGAGGAGGGGCAGTGGAGAGACGGACAATCAGTCAGTGAGCTGATCCATCCCTTGCCTGGGTGAGATTTCTATGCCATGACTTTAAGCACAAAGCCTTTTCATGTAACCCCAGCGTGGGGGCTCCTGCCCATCAACTCTTTTGACTGTGCAGTCAATCAGTGGCTGACCCCTCCTTGTGTGGTGGTGTCCAGTACTCCCAAACCAGAAACCTGGATGTGGCCCCTGGCCCTAGCACACTCTGTCAACACATCACACTAAGCCCGCCCCTCAGTCCCCTGCTAGCACTGTCCCCTCGCTTGCATGGCCCCAGTCAGGCTTCAGGTCCGTCCAGAGCCCAGTGGCTGGGCCCAGAGTGTCTGCACAGTTTCCTGCCCATCTCCCTGTCTCCAGGCTGAACCCTTCCCATCCTTCCTACACATCGCTGACAGTCGGTTCTCCTCTGTGCCGCTGGGCTCCTGCTCCTCTTGGGTTCACAAAACCGTTGACAGCTTCCCACTGCCCACAGATTAAAGTCCAAACTCTCTAACTTTATTTGGAAGGCCAGACCCTCACAGCCCTCGCCTCCCTCTCTTGCTCTGTCTCTCCCTCTTCTGCAGACTCCTTCCAAATCTTCTCCTATGTTGTCTCTGAGTGCTCTGTGCACACCCTCTCCCACACCTGGTGTTAAGTTGGTCCCCATTGAGAGAATAGAATTCGTCTTTGATTCCAACTGAAACCCCTCCCCCTGCATGGTGGATACCCTCTGCCCCGGACTTAGTTCAAGGACACTCCTCTGGGCATCCGTTAGGGATCTTGCAAATGGGTTTCTCTTCCTCTCGCTGCTTCCTTTGGTTGCCTTTATTTGTGCATCTTTCTCTCCAAAGACACTGTAAATTCCTTGAAGGCACGGATTGCATTTTATGGTCCTTTGAAGCCTTGGCCTCAAGCAAAGGGCTTGGAGACTGTGCTCGCTGCTGGCTTGTGGGTCGAAGATTCTCCCTCATCCCTCAGGAATGGGTCTAGGGGAATCATAATGTTCATCTGGGGAGCCGCCTACTCAACGCAAATGTCATGTTTGGACTGGAAGATATTTGGACGGAGACAAAATGAGTGGGGAGAGATTAAGGAAAGAAGAGTTGGGAGATGGCCCCTGGTACTCTTGGGAGACAGGGGAAACTCTGAACCCATCGGCAGAGAATATAAACACAGCTCCAGACCTCCCTGAGCGGGAATTGATGTCACCGTGCACAGCATCGGTGGCACTACCCCCAGCTTCCAGGCAAGCCAAGGGGCCAGATAACCCAGCTGCAGGTCAGAAGGGAAGCAGATGGGGCTAGAAATGGTGTCAAGGACATGACAAATACCATCCAAGTTTCATGAAAGTCACAAACCAACACAGAGTGACCCTTACCATCTAGAAAGGGGTGGGAGAAGGAACATGAATGAAGATACACACAGGTGCCAGCAGCCCCCGGTCCCCTCCCACTTTCTCAGAGGGGACAGTGAGGATGTGGGAGGGCCAGAAGATGGCAAATTTCTTTGGCCAAAACTAATCGACTCTGTCAAATGATTCCCAGGGTCTCATCCTCCTTAAACTGGAACTCAGTGCAATTAGATGTCCCCAGACCCCGTGCATTCAGGGGTGCAGGTGATAAGTCACCCTCTCCTGGATTCCTGAGATCAGGCACGGTCCCTGCTAGGAAAAGGGTTTCGTGGGTGGAGAAAGGGGGTGTGAGATCTGAAGGATGGGTGTCCTCTGCCTGGTGAGGGGAGAGGTGGGCAAAGGCAGTCTGCACAGGCTGTGGTGCCAACCAGCCCTCATCCTGAGGACGAGGATGGCACCAGCCCCCAGCTGGGAGCAGGACCTGACCCTCCCTTCCTCCCTGACATGCCAGCTTGTCCTTGACCATTCCATCCCCACAAAAGCTGTTGTGTGCACCCCAGGCTCAGTTGCCATCACCCCTCAATCTTGTAGAGGCTGGGAAGAGAGAAGAGGCAGGTGAGGAGGAGCAGGAATGAGATTCAGAGAAGACGGCTACGGAGAGGGATGTGTCTGAGGCCTGCCCACGCCCCACCTGCCCTCCAGGAGGCTTTGCTAGGAACAGAAACTCCGTATGAAGTAGACGAGTCAGAACCTGGGAAGCCTTTGCAGGCAGGTCACGGAGTGGAGAGGGGCCTCTTGGATCAGTTCTGATTGGGAAATTTCTTCTGTATCCCTTGGGAATAAAAGGCTGCCAGGGCACAAGGCCGAATAAAACATACCACCTGTCTCAAACAGCAGAGATTTTCATAGTGTGGGTTGCAAACCATTAGTGGGTTGTGAAATCAATTTAGTGGTTTACAGCCAGCATTGTATGATAAAACAATAGATTAAAGACAAAAACCTCAGGGTATCCCTACAAAAAAAGCATTCTTTCAGCTATATGTCTCTCTCTCCAAGTGTGTATCTATACTCATATTTAAGAGTCTGTGCTGAGTGGTGTGGGGAAAGTTTATTAAATTTATTTCTTACTGTGGGTTTTGTGGCCCCCAAAGTTTGAAACAAAACTTTAGCCTGGACATGAGCATCAACGCTGGGCACAGCTGGCCCTGGAGGAGCCAGAAAGACTAAGCCCCAGTGGGGAAAAGTCAGGACTGAAGTGCGGGGCTTCTTTTGGCCTCAAGGACCGACGGGTTTTTGGCCTCCTCCTGGAATTAGGGGACCACCTCGCCAGGCCCTGGGTGGGTAGGACTATTATGAGAAATCTCCTTTAGAGGCCCCAAGGTGTATCTCTAGCTGTTTAAGTGCCGTGGCTCTTCTGTTACTTTGGGGTCTCGTGTTAGCTGCTGAGATGTGTTGATGGGAAAAAGAGAGCCCAGCAGAACTTGAGAAAACTGGATAGGGCTGAGACAGAACTGCCACAGGGTGGCAGATGGCAGTGGCCTTCTGGGACATGCTGATGATTTGAGCTCAATGGGTGGTCAGGTTGGCTCTTATACTGGATAAAGCATGAAATTCAAGAGCCCTTCGATGAGAGGGGCGGGCTCAGGGTTGGGGAGCCTCTTCTTGGCAGATGACTAGAGAGAGCCCCGGGGACAAGAAGTTCATTGTTCATCGCAGGGATGCTTCGCAGATCACTGGGGATTGGAGAATAGCATCTAGAATGCTGAGAGAGGGAAAGAATATGAATGTGTGTGTGTTGTGGGGGTGGTGGGGGTTTCCTCTTGGTGACCAAGTTTGGTTTAGGACACAGGGTTTGGGCCATGCCTTAGTCAAATGGGAAGGCTGCTGCACGGAGAGATGGCACTTTTTACTAAAGAAAAATTACAGAATATGTATCACACTGCCTTGACTATACTGCATGTTTAATTGAGCCAGAGGGATATTTTTTACCAACGATTTTGGAATTACTTCTGCTTGCTAATCACTGTGGAAGCCAGGCAGAAGGCCGTTCCCAGTGGTTTGCCACCTGCTGTAGCCTGCATGCAGAAATAACTGAAATCAGGAATCTCCGGTTACATGGAAGCTCCACCTCATGAAGCATTCACTATTCTTTGTTTCTTTCAAGGTCTCTCTTACCCTCTCCACTGCTAGGGTACGTCCCCTGCCCCTCCCTCCTCTCTTGTTCCCTCATTCCTTCTGGCTCCCTCCAGCCCAGGGCTGGCCACATGTCCCTGGCTTTCAGAACATGAAGAGGGCAGAAAGATTAGCTGGATTAAAAAAATAAATGCATATTTCAGCACCAAGTCTAGGGCTAAGTTGAGACTCTTAGGCTGTTTACCAGACCAACTGGAATTTTAGCTTATTCCCATTTGGGAATGAGAAGAAATGATCTCGACTCAGGGATTGATTCCCAAGCTTATGAGAAAGAGCAAAGGTTATCTGTATTTCATTGTCATCACTGTCATTGCCTCTGAGGACACCCTTAGGCAGCAGTGACTACCTGGGGGAGGCCATTTCTCCACTGTTTTCCACTCTCACTAGCTAAGCACCCTATCATTAGCCAGCACAGTGAGGGGACCTGAGAAGGCCTGAAACAAGGGCCTCTGGCCTCTCTAAGGCTCCAAACTTGTCACTGGGAAAGCATGGAGTAGAGGACAATGACGGCTATGATGAGATCGGGTACAACGGTTTGAAACTAAATTCCACGGCTATCATTGCTTCAAGATGGTGTGCATTTTGCAGATTAAACTTCTGTGTTAAGGACAGGGGGAATGTTGAAACCCTTGGAAGCACCCTTCTAGATACTTCAACTTTCATAGTATGGACTCAAGTCAACTCAACTATTCCTTATGGACAAAGATTTCCAAGAAGGAGGGTTAATACACAGAGATATAAAACAATGGAGTCAGAAGCCATATGGACAATTTTAACATAAATTTTATTCTTATAATTTTTTTCTTGTCATAAATTCACGGCGAACATGCCTGTCATCTCTCATTGTGGTAGTAGGTAGCTAACTGCTGAAGGACTGAACCATGTCCTAATCTATGGTTTGTGTTTATGGTTCCCAAATTCTGTGCCAAGGTGCCCAGGGACACCGCAGCGAACACACAGTGACATCTGTCAGACACCCTACTGTTGAGTCATTTGATCTGTTAACAATTCTTTTAGCCTAGGGGCACTGAAAAGCATTACTGAGACACTGAGGTCCTGATCTGAGACCATGTGACAGGGTCTTTGGGGTTTAGTATGTTGTCAGCATGCACACGGATGGATGGACACATAGTCACATGCCTATGTGCAAACATCTCTTCTACATGCCCCCTCCACGGTCTTCTCATTGGCCAGTTCCTTTGAACTTGCCATTGCTGATTTGCTTCTTTAAAAAAGGTGCAGGTTTGGCATGAACTTGATCTTGATTGCAGTTCCCATCTATTGTTCAGTACCAGAGGCAGCTGTGATTTCTTTTGGAATGAGAAAGTGTGGGCGGGTTGAGAGGCTGTGAGTTTTCATTACTGAGCAGCCCCCAAACTGTTGCACAAGTAGGCAGAATTTGCCTCTAGGGCTGATGGGTGATCGAGCTTCCTCTTTCCTGACTTTGTCCCTTTCTTTCTTGCAGGCCCTCAGCCCTGACCTCTGCTGATCTCTTCCCTCCCCTAGGATCCCGCAGTAGTCCCTGTTAATGCCTGCTTAACATCTATGCTGCTCCCAGGACTGTGACTCCACTGTCCTTGGGCTTCACTGCTCGGCTGTTACCTTCAACTGCCATTGGAATTTTCCCTCCTTAGAATTCTTGGGAGTTGGTACCCCTGTTCTACAACCAGGTGGACTATTAGGACCTGAGGACAGGGATCAGATCTTTCTGTGGGGATCTAGCAGCTAGTGCACTGGAAATGCCCAGTGCATATCTGATGACTTAATTTAATAACTTAATTCCCAACATGGGTTTTGGGGCAGTCCCAGCAGCACGGTCGACCCTCTGGTCACCACTTTCTCATTTCCGAGGAGCTCTCTCTGTCCTAAGTGAAGAAAAACTTGATATGGGAACCTAGGCAGGACCAGTACTGGGGGTGGGGGGGTGTGGTTGGGGGAATTTGGTTCTCCTATGGCCCTTCTCCTCCTCCCTGGTCTCACCCATTCTTTGCCATGGTTCTTGTGTCCTTCCAGGCAAGTGGCCAAGTGCAGGCAGCCTACAGAGTTGGGGCAGGGCGCTATGGGGATTGAGGTGTCTGTGTCACCCCTCCCAGAGAGCTGGGCCTCTGGCAGTACCCAGATCAGCCTCCTAGGAATGCTTGGCTCTGTTGTCCTGGTCATTGCCAGGGGGTGATGGTGGGGCTGAAGGAGTGGCGGGAGAAGAGGCTGTACCCACCTGTGACACCTCCAGGCTCCCTGCGTCACCACCTATTCTCTTGTCAGCACCTGAGAGGGCATGGTAGAGATGGGAAGAAGCTCTGCTTTCAAGAAATGGCTAGGTAGAACCTCATGTGGAGGTCAGATTTAAAGCCTGTGGTTTAAGGCTCTTATCCCTGAGGTATAGGATACAGAGCCCTGCTGGTGTTCTGCTCTGCAGGCCCCCACGTTAGTTTGGGTGCCTTGGGGGGATCTGCCAGAGGGCCAAGAGCCTCACTCTTCTTCTGGGTCAAGGCCTTGCAGACCAACATCTATTAAGAGGGATTAGAGCCTTGTGTCCTCTCAGGGGTTGGCTGAACCACAGGCAAGGGACACACTGGAGCAGCCCTGGGCAGCTCCATTACCACACGGTCAGCAGAACCTACAGATGGCCTCCACTCAGGCCCCCAAACCTCAGACCTAGAACCTAGCACTGTCAACCAGGCTGTCTTCCTTGGGACATTGGCCAGGCATTGTGTTGAGAGCTGGGGACTGATTATTCAGAATGGCTGTCCTAGTGGGACTGATAGTTCATTTGGAAGAAAAACATAAGTCTCTTAGTGGCTTCAATATGACGAAGTGAGAACTTTGCCCTGGTTGTGACAGGATCTCAGAGGAAGGCCACCCAGCCAGGAACTCTGCTCCCGAGAAGGTTCTGGAACAGGGACGGCCTGAGCTGAACCCTGATGAAGAAAGGATTTTTAGCCAGGCCAGGAGTAGATCCTGGGGGAATCCAGAGGTGGCCTTGGCATGTGGGCAGGGAGCCCAGCCTGGGGAAGGCACGGAGGTATGACCTAGTTGGGACACTGGGGGCACTGCTCATCAAGGAAACAAGTAAAGGGGTTTGCAGAGGGAATGAGGCCTTGTTGCACTCTGGATATAATCTTACAGACTCTGGTGAGCAGCAGGGCAACCAAAGGGTATTATGGGTATTTTTGATGGAGCCTGCTGGCTGCGGTCCATAGATGACAGACCTAAGTAAGGCTACGAGTTGGTCCTGGAGAGGAGGCCACTTCAATGGACCAGGCCAGAGATGAAGAGCCTCAGTGAGGGAGGGGGAGGGGCAGGAGGGCCGGAGTGGAGGAGGGAGTGGGGCTCGTGTGCCACATAGCCCTGGGCAGCTGCCAGCAACTAAGAAACAGAGTTGGGGGGGTGGGGCGACAGTGACATGTGGTGTCTGTGGGGTCAGAGGAGGTGGAAGTGACGGTACCTGTTGTTTCATGGGTTTCCAAAATCAGAGTCAAGGAGACAGGCAGCGAGAGTGAGGGGAGCAGTGGGCGAGGGCGGATGTATAAGGGGCAAGAGAGAGAACACAGCTGAGGCAGAAGAGGTGGGCAGTTTGATGGGGAATCAGGAGCAAATGCTCCCATATGCTGGGGGGGGTGTCACCCCTACTTTCCTCTCCTCCTCCAGCCTATGAACTGGCAGTGACCAGCATCAAGGGTTGCTGTCTCCTTAAGATGCTTAAAGCTATGTCTGATGCATATTAGATACTAAATTCATGTTTGCTACATCCACCAAACATAAATACAGTGCAGAGGCCAGAGAAAGGAGAGCTGAAAACATAGGTGGATTTGGCAATGGAGTGGGCATGGAGTGTGGAGGCCTGGTGGGTCATTCGCCTGATCTATTTTGGGGAAGAGGGGAAGAGGGTGTGGTGTGGAAGACAGAAGTTAGCAGGGTAGTGTTTTGGGGTATAGTTAGGTAGGGTGGGAGGTGAGGAAGTGGAAGACAGTCTCTATTCCTTGTAAAGAAGTTCATTTCAAAATAGGAAGGAGAGAAAAGTGCAAAGGGCAAGATTGGTGCTTAGAGCATTTTTAAAGAGTTTAAGGGAATGTTTATTATTCCAGATACTGCATAAAAGTTAGAAACATACATATAAGTAGGAAGAAAATAAAATCCAATCCATTAAAAACATACCCATTAAAACTTGGAGTAATTTCCTTCCAGACTTTTGGTTTTGCTTTTTAGTAGAAATGGCATCACCTAGTAAATTATTGTGCAACATGTCTTTTAATCTTAATATTTCTTGAATTATTTTCCCTGTGTGGGACATCCTTTATCCAAAATGTCCATTAAACTTTTTCCTACCTGTCTTTCTAATAGTTGAGATTCAAAGGGGTTGAAATGCAAACATGTCTAAAAGAACATTTGGTGACAAGTTGACCTTTTCCCCCCGCCTCTGAGCACTCAGTTCCTCTCCCCAGAGGCAACTGATGTTACTTTACAAACAGATTTGTTGGTAAGACAATATTACAATGCATGAATGCTGCAAAATTTATATAACTTTTCCAATTGAATGGTTAGATGCTGCTTAGTTTTATTTTGCTATTATATGTAAGGATATGATGAATATCCTTCTCGCTAAATCTTTGCCAACATACTTAATTTTGTTAGAATAAATTTTTAGAAGCAGAATTCCTGGGTCAGAGGGTAGGATGCATTAAAAACACAAGAAGTTCTAGAGTGGAGATTTAGTTAAGAATCCTACTCTTAGCCTTATTCTACTAATCGGTCAAATGATTAGCCTCAATGATAAAGATTTATATTATCTTCAAATTCTCACGATAAGAAATAAAACTTTGATAACAATTCTTACCTATTTTAGAAAAACAACTTTCAGCATCAGATTTTACTTTCAAGAAAATGTTTCATTTGATACTCCTGTCCCTGCCTGGCTTTCCACCATGTTGTTAAAACCACTCACTTCCTCAAAAGGTGCCAACTTAGTGAGTGAAAGGAACATGCATTGCATCTAATCCTCCTGTGAGCTGCATCTTAGGAAATACAAGTGGCATCTGGGGGGAAAGTAAGAGACCAGGGAGGGCAGCTTAACTTGGGAGCCCTGGAAGATAATCTGAGCCATGGCTCAAGGTAGCTGCATTCCCAGTGAGCCAAAACCCCAGCATATTTCAAAATTATAAAAACCATATATGAAAAACTCAACAGCCAACATCATACTGATGGGCAAAGACGCCCACTGTTAGCACTTCTATTCAACATAGTCCTGGAAGTTCTAGCTAGAGCAGTCAGGCAAGAGAAAGAAATAAGGGCATCAAAATGGGAAAGTGGAGGTCAAACTTCTGCTTTTTACTAATGAAGTGATCTTATATCTAGAACCCCCCCCCCAAAAAAAAAATCCACCAAGAGACTGCTGGAATTGATAAATAAGTTCAGCAAGGTCTCAGGTTACAAAAATCAATGTACATAAATCATTAGCATTCCTATACACCAACTTACACAAATCAGTGACATTTCTACATACCAAAAGTCAAACTGAGAGTCAAATCAAAGACTCAATACCATTCACAATAGCTTCACAAAGAAAATAAAGTACCTAGGAATATACTTCACCAACCAGGTAAAAAAATCTCCACAAAGAGTACTCTGATCACCAGGGAAAGAAATTGCAAATAATACAAATGGAAAAGCACACCATGCTCATAGATTAGAATGAACATTGTTAAAACGTCCATATGAAAAACTCCATCAACGTTTTGGGGTACACAAAAATTAAGAGACATAAAATTATTGTGATTACTGTATTTTCTGAAAATATCATGACATTTTTATGTACTTTTTCATTCTTGTAAAACCATTTTTGAAAACAGTCTTTCCACTCATTTTCTTTAAGTGCTATATAAGCTTTCTTTCTTAGGGTGAACAGCTTCTTCAAGGCTGGAGAACCTTTTTCCATAGATGAGATTTTTTTACTGCAGGGAACAGGAAATAATCACATGGGGCCAGGTCAGGACTGTAGAGTGAATTAGTCACATGTTTAAACCTCTGTGGACTCCAGGAACTGAATGGTGATGTTGGCCGTGTGGGCAGACACATTGTCATGGTGCAAGGTGATCCCCTGCCGTCCTGTCCTTGGCCACCATTCTTGAAGCTTCCCCAAAGCTTTCGGTAGGTGTACTGTTGTGTACCACTGAGCAGTGATGGTCCTTTGTTCCTCTAGAGGAATAGTTGCAACCTGAGTGCTTTTGGAGAAGAAAGTTGCTACCATTTTCTCTGCCATATTTTATGGCTGCTTCAATTTTGTTGCTTCATCAGTAAAATGCATATCGTTGACTGTCACTTATTCTCTGGTAAATCCAGGTTTCCTCACCAGTCACAATGTCAGAAACGCATCCAGACTTGCCTCTGTCAAATCTGACCAGCATTTCTCACATTCAACATGGACGTGCTTTTGCTCATCTGTCAAAGTGTGAGGCACCCATCAGGATGAAACTTTCCCGACTAGAAGATAATCATGCAGTATTTGGATCCTGCTGATGATCCAATCTGTAGTGCCACTTCAATGTCCCTTAATGTCACTCAATTATTTTCTCCAACCATTTTTTCTACAGTGGTGAAGGAAGTTTTCCTCAGTCACTGTCGTCACTTATCATCTTTCAGTGAAGTTCAGCGTCTTCTAAATTCTTGGAACTGCCAAAAACTTGTTGCGGGGAAAGGAGGAAAGCCCACGAAAGCCCACTGCAAACGCTCAAGGCTTTGAGACTTGTTCAACCCACTTTTTAAATCATAGAAAATCATCATGGGAAAGTGCTCTCTTCCCCGCTCCATAGCTGATGCTGAGTTCTGTGAGAATGGAAACAAATGAAGCCCTCCCAGCAGCGCCGAGAGGCTGAGCGAGTTGAAACGTGCGCAGACGCCTCGGAAAGGACACCTCTGTTGACTGTATTTCTTGGAAGTTACATAATGGATCCCGATGTGGTCCGTCTCAAACCTTTCTTGGAGGCCTTCCTGCTACCCAAAGTGATTTACAGACTCAACACATTCCCATCAAAATACCAAACTCGTATTTCAGAATTGGAAAAAAATAATTCTACACTTTGTTTTGGAACCAGAAAAGAGTCTGACTAGGCAAAACAACCTTAAGCAAAAGGAACAAATCAGGAAGCATCACATTACCAGATGTCAAAGTACAGGCAGTCCCGCGCTTATGAACAGGTAGATTCTGTAGGTTTGTCCTTAAGTTGAATTTGCATGTAAGTTGGAACAGGTACATTTACCTATGACCTGTAATAGCTCCATTTGTAAGTGTGAGTTATATGGCAGTTAGATGTTTGTAACTCGGGGACTGCTTGTGTGATATAAGACTATAGTAACCAAAACAATGTGGTATTGGCATAGACCAATGGAACAGAACAGAGAACCCAGATATAATACTGTCCACACACAGTCGGCTGATCTCTGACAAAGTAGACAACAATATACACTGGGGACAAGAAGCCCTATTCTATAAATGGTGCTGGGAGAATTGGCTAGCCACACGTAGAGGAACAAACCAGAATCCATCTCACCAGTCACGAGAATGAATTCAAGATGGATAAAAGACTTAAATGTAAAGCGTGAAACCATAAGAATTCTAGAGGGAAATGTTGGAAAAACCTCTTGTAGATGTTGGCCTAGAGAAAGAATTTATGAAGAAGACCTCAATAGCGATCACAGTAATAACACTAAATAAATGGGACTTGATTAAACTAAAACCTTCTGCCCAGGGACAAGACCTTTCCATTTCAGAAACCCCTAGGTGGAAACAGGGGAGAGCCTCTGGCTGTGAGAGGCATGAGGGCCACAGAAGATCCAGAACCCGTCTGGTCCAGGCAAGGTCCAGGGACAATTGGCACATAAGCCTCAAGGTGGGATTTTTATTTAATTTTTACCCATGGAAGAGATAATCCCACAGGTTCTTGTTCTAATAGCTTCCTGGCGCACTGGGAGGGGTTCTAGAGGAGGTGCGAGTGGTGGTGAGTACTCTTGGGTGATCGATGTCCACCTCTCCTTAGACTTGGCCCCACACACAGGCTTTGGGGCAGGAGTTACAATTGCACCCTCACGGGGTTCTTTGTTGTTGGTGGTACAGAAAGCCAGTTTCGGAGACAACAAGGATTGCCAAAGAAGAAAGGATTTATGGTGTCAACTGGGAGGTGGGAGGTATAAAATACATTTTCTTGCTTAGGGAGATGGTCACAAAGAGTGTCCTTGTGCCCCCTGACACTGGGCAGCATGACTGCTGATTGTGCAAAATCAGCTTCTGTGCTAGCTGAGAGGGGAAGGGAGGGACACCAAGGAAGTTCACGTTCCCTTATTCATAAACCCCAGATCAGCACTGAGAGGGGAAGCTGGGGATGAGCAAGGGCAGGCTTTCCCTCCACTTTCACTTTCCCTTTGGGTTTCGGTCAAAATTTCCTGCTTCCATTGTGCCGGTCTCAAGGGGCACTAACTCCTTCTTTTTGGCCTTTTTTGATGAATGTGGACACTGGGAACTTTTTACTAATATGCACCTTTTCACGGAATGCTTTTTTACACATCTTGTATTTCAAGTTATTTGAATCTCAGCCATTAGAAAGATAGGTAGGTAAAAGTTGCAACTTACTGGAAAGGCAAGTCCAACCTTTTCTCTTTTCTGCCACACATTGGAAGAAGAGTTGTCTTGGGTCACACATTAAATACACAGACACTAACAAAAGCTGATGTGTTAAAAAAACCCCAAAAGATCTCTGTGCACTTTTCATGGTATCTCACACTGCAGATAAGCAAAACAGTTGTCACATAATCTGTGCGTGGCCTGTAGGCCACGGGTTGGGTACCAGAGGATATTTTGAAGAGTAGTAGTCAGAATAGAGAAAAGTATTCATGAAATATTAAAAGAAAAGATAATGCTGCTAAATAAGGTACTGGGTGATAATTAACATTTCTACTAAATGAGAGAGATACTCTTCCCTAAAGGATGTGGAGCAGAAAAGAGAAATAAATGAGATAATTTGGTTTTCAGAAAGTAGTTACTTGTCTTTGGGTTGGGGTTGTCAGTCATCTCTCTGCATTGCTTCCAGTCTGATTCCAAGTTTGGGAACGCTCATTGTAGCCTGTGTGCCCCAAGGGTACCTTCAAGCTTCCTTGAAATCCACATCTTAGGAAGTTGGCCCAAAAGAGGAAAGGGGATCCCATCCTCTGTGAATTTGGAGTCACAGATGGCTCCTATAGTGTGCTCGTCCCCAGTTATTAATTCTCGTTAATTATTCTTTCCCCATATTGTTTTTTTCCCCAATTTTTGTCTCAGGCATTGTTTCCATAGCCTGTACTCCTGTTGGACTTTTAAATATGTTTTTCCTACTCTTTGTACTAGTTTCTGAGGGCCACTGTAACAAATTATCACAACCTAGGTGGCTTAAAACAGCAGAAATTTATTCTCTCACAGTTCTGGAGGCCAGAAGTTGGAAACCAAGATGGCAGCAGGGTTAGCTCCTTCTGGAGGTCCTGAGGGAGAATTCCTTCCATGTCTTTCTCCTAACTTGTGGTGGCTGCCAGCGAGCCTGGTGACAGTCTCTGCCTCTGTTGTCAGGTGGTGGTCTCATCTCCATTCATGTATCTTTATGTGCCTTCTCCTCTTCTGATAGGGACACTGGCCATTGGATTTAGAGCCCACCCTAATCTATTACACTCTTACCTAGTGTAATATCTGCAAGGACTTGGCTTCCAGATAAGGTTACATTCTGAGGTTCTGGGTGGACACGACGCTTTGGGAGTCACCATTTGGCCCAATCCAGTCTCTCCATCTTTGGACCCTACTATCCACCTCTCCATTCTATGACCCTGTTGGAGTCGTTGTCTTAAACCTTGCTCAGTAGGGACACCTGACTCTTTCCTCCAAACCCTTCAGTGACTCTCCATGGCTGACAGAGTAAAGTCCTATCTCTTTAGATCAGCTTTAGGAGACTCACCACAGTTAGGTCCCAAAGATCTTTTGTACATCCCAATTTTTCCTGTCTCCCACACACCCCCTCCAATCCCATGGGAAAGTTCTTCTGCATTGTCACACATGCTGCGAGCACTCTCGTTTCCTGCCCCTTCTCTGTTGCTTAGAGGCTCTCCTTCTTGAAGAACACACGTATCATATGTTTCCTCACCCAGGAGGGTGTTTACAGCTAGCCAGGTGAAAAGGCTCGTCTGCCCTCAGGCTGACTCCACTCATTGTACACCATTTCTCAGTCTGGAGGGATGCCAGCCTCTGCTAAAGGTTACGTTTTACCCAAGGGTGAGCCTCTGTGCTTTGCTTCTTTGGATCCTTGGATTTGACAATGGTTTTGAATTACATGGGTTCATAGCTAATTAGTTTACATGTTGTTGCTGGTGTGAGGCATGATTAGGACTGTCATGTTTGGCTGCGTTACTAATTGAATTCTACCACGCCTATCATCCCTTGATGTCTAAAGCAGATGAAGAGCCCTGTAGTGTCATGCCTACAGGGGTGAAGGGGAAAGGAGAGAATCTTTGCTGCTCTGAGAGTCAAGGGCGGTGGTCCTTCCAAGGGAGAGTGGATGGGCAGAATCACTGCAGGAGAAGCATATCCTTGAGGCTGTATGCCCCCAGGCACTGGGCTCAATGGGAAAAGGGTGGGGAGAAACCGCTGCCCTGTCCCTCTAGGGAATAATTGGTGAACAATGTGGTTGGTCAAGGATAGAGACTGGGAAGGAAAAGAGGAGATGTATAGTCCAACAAACAGGACAGGTATCAACACCTTTCATTATTAGCGTTCACAGATGCTCTGAAAATTGGAAAGTAACAGGGATGTTTGTATTCCCATGAACGTTATTAGTGTCTTTTGCCAGTTCTTCCTAAGTGGTAATGATGGACATTGGCAACTGGCTGTTCAAATGCTCTCCCTAAACATTGTGCCTTTATGGGCACACGTGAGTAACTTAGTCCACCTGCAGGCCGATTTCTACTAAAATTTCTTGCCTTGAGTACTTTGTGCTTTTTCTTGGCTATGCCTCAGCCACATGAAAGCCTTGTAGGCATTGCCTGCTGGGCTCAATAAGTCCACCCAGAAAGAAGGGTGATAAAGAATCAAGGCAAGAACTCTGGGCAGACGAAGTTCAAGGTGTGGGCTCCAGGCTGAGCCTGACTGATGAGTCACATTCTGGGTTTCAGGTACCAGGACGAATTTTCAGTGTCTGATCTTTGAAGCCTTGAGGGCCTTTTCTTGTGGGGTCTCGGCAATACTTCTTCATGTAGTGGGTTTAGAAATTCAGGCTAAGGAATGGACCTGGGGAGGACTGCCTGCTTCTACCTCTGAAATGTTTATGGACAGCTTGCAGCTGTAGCTTGCGCTGCATGGCTGGGCTCACCTGGCGAGGTTCAAAAAATGCCTGTCACATTGGGAAAATGGGCAACCTTCCATGCCATTAAAAGATTATAGTTTTAGACATTTCATCCAAAAAGCATGCCTGTTTGCCTCAGGAGGGGGGAAAATTCAGTTCCTTTGTCAGTAAGTTTTCTGTGCAACACTATTTGTTTTCAGGTCCTAATGATAATTCTGCTCAGGTTCTCTCTTGCACCCCTCTCCCCAAACAAAGGAACAACTCACGTTTGAGTTTGCCCTATCCATCTGCATGAAGATGATATACATGAACTTGAAATGTCATGTTCAGAATCAGGAAAAGAAGAGGGACCCAAGGCCAAAGATATATTGTTCCTGATTCTGCTCTTAACCAGTGATTTTCTCCAGCCCTATTGCTGCATTAATCCCTCCACCTCTGAAAAAGGAAAAGTACAAAGAGCATTTCGAGAAAAGCAAACCAAGAAAAGATCTTTCAGGGGTTTAGCATTATTCATTATGCTCAAACAACAAACAAGCACATATGCACAGCAGTTCCCACAGCACGTCTGACGCCACTGCTCTGATGCCTGGTGTCTTGAGGTCTGGAGCAGAGATGGCTTGCCATTTGCTGCATCCACAGAGAGAGGCCGGGTTAATCCAACTCCAGTCTAACTTCTGAAACATCAAGGATTCTAGGAAGTTCTTGCTGTGTTTCTTTTCCCAACTAGACTGTGAATTCCTTGAGGGAAAGGACGGCCTCCGTTTGTCTTTGCCCCCTCAGGGACCAGCTCAGCCCCTGGCACAGAAGAATACTCCGGAAAAAGTGTTTTGTTTTTGAATAACCGTCATTTAAAAATGGGAAGGCCTTCTGTAAAGACAGGACATTATACTCCAGCTTTTCTAGAGCGCACACAAGTATTTGAAATGAGGCGGCACCAGCACTGGGACAGCGACTCCGTGGTGGTTCTGGTCCTGCGGCACCTGCCGCCTCGGAGACGGAGCAGGAGCTCTGGGGAGAAGAGTGAAGCCCCTCGGAAGCTGTGGTGTGGTTGGAGGGAGACTTAGCTCCCTATGGCTGCGGCCACAAATTGCCGCGAAATAAATGGATTAAAACAACACAAATTTATTATCTTACAGTCCTGGAGGTCAGAAGTTCAGACTGCCTTTCACTGGGCTAAAATCAAAGTGTTGGCAGGGCTGTGTTCCTCCACGAGGGTCTAGGGCAGAGCCATTTTCTGGCCGTTCCCATTGCCAGAGATCCCCTGCCTCTGCTGGCTGATGGCCTCTCCCTCCATCTTCAAACTTGTCACTGACTCTACTTGTCCTGCCTCCTTCTCTCGCTTCTAAGGGCCTTCGTGGTGACCACGGGCTCACCTGGATGACGCAGGACAATCTCTGCATCTCGAGGTTAGTCTATTAGCAACCTACACTGCACCTGCTGCTTTGAATTCCGCCCGACCACGTAACATAACATATTCACAGGTTCTGTGGAAAAGGACAGGGACATTTTTGGTGGGGGCAATATTTTGTCTACCCCAGAGGAGCACTCAGAGACTTCCTCGTTCTATACTCAAGGGAACTCCGGCTCAGAGAGTTTCTGTGAATTCCAACTGCTACCTCCATAGCAAGGACAGCCCTCTGTGACCCTTTGAGCCTGGACCATTTATCTATTCCTGGAGCCCTAAGCAAGACGCGGTTTGAGGCTGGCGGCTTCTTCTCCCTTCACTTCTTTTTGTACCTGTGCTTCATGGTTTCCCCGCTGATCCGGAGGACGCTGTTTAGGACTGTGTCTGGTGGGCACACTCGCCCACAGCCAGACTGAAGCGACAGTGGCTGGTGCACGGGGCCAGAGAATGGGTGGGACCCATGGGACCCACCCCCACCCATAAGAAGCTTATTGCTTTGGTTCAGCTGCCAGGTGTCCCAGGGGTCCCAGGGGTGGGGGATGGAGTGATGGCACTGAGTTCATTGGCCAAAGGCCCCAGAGTCTGAAATCCTGGAATTTCTTCCTTAGGAAGTACATGAAGGGGGAACTGAGGAGTGAGTCCCCAATGGCTGGTTTATGAGTGACAGTGGCATTTACTGCCTGGGCAGCTGCTGTGGTTTTTCTCTGGATACCCTGCTTGGCCCTCTGTGAAAAAAGGGGGTGTAGTCTGTGAAAAAAGGGAGTGTCAGTCTGCTGGCGTCCTCTGAGGAGATGCGGGCGATTCTGATGTGGAGCTCAAGCATGGGGAGCAGGTGGGCCAGCAGGCACACCAGGAGGGCTCCTGTCAAAGTCAGGGCCAGAGGGGAAGACACAGGCGACGCACTGTATGAGACGTTAGAAAGGGCAACCCAAGACCCGGGGGAGCAGACACCCCGGGAGAAGGCTGCGTCTTATTCCCCAAGCCATGTCTTTCCGAGTCACTTCATTTCCTACAGCTGCCCAGGCCTTTGCTCCCACCCCTGTGTCCAGAGCTGGAGGCTGACGAGAACTCGCTGAACTTGGCCTCTGGCTTGGAAAGTGAACTCCTCAGAACTCTGAGATGAAGCTCATCTCGGGAGGACGAAGAGGCATTGAGGAGGGACAGTGGGATCGCTGAGGGCGAGGGCCCTGATCTCTGCAGGAGAATGGGAAAGTCACCTCCGTTGAGTACTATGGCTCCTTTGTCCCCAGCAACCGGCGGCAGAGCGGGCCCTCAGATGGGAGGAATGAGAATTGAAGCGAGGCGTCTATCGCACAGGTGAGACCACTGTGTCCCGTGGCCGAGGGCCTGGGGGATCTGGGCTCTTCAAGAGCGAACTCTTTCTCTATTAAGAGAAAGTCTTTGGCTCGACATTCTGTTCTCTGAGCAGAGCGTAAGACACTGAGGGGCAAAGACACCTCTGCAGGAAGACTGGTAGACCTGGGGAGAAATGTTGGAATAGCCCCGGGGGTTAGTTGACACCAAGGACTGTTGTTCTGCTTCATGATGGTGGGGGGTGTGAGATGGAGGTGAGTGAGCAGGGTGGGTGGGAAAGAGGAGGAAATCTGGGTTTTTGACTCCCAGAGGAGACCCAGTATCAAGGAAGAACGGGGGATTTGTCAGCTTGTGAGACTTTTCTCTTGTGGAAATGAACCCTAGGTGGGTAGTGCCGGGTGATGCTGCCAGCCCTGGATTTAAGAGGCCTGCTGTACTTTTTCTGAACCCCCAGCTGCAGACCAGGAGGCAGGGGTGCCTCCCTCTCCTGAGGGAGAGTCCATTCAGGAGCACAGCAGCTTGCAGGGAGGCTTCGGGCTCATTTCTACCTCAGCCTGCCACAGGACGCCTCACGCAGGCAGCGAGAGGTGAGCCCTCAGGGTGGAGTGGAAAGGAGTCAGGGTGTGGCCCTGCAGCCACTTGGGCCATGAGGTCCCCTGAGTTTCTCTGTCCTCGAGACAGTAGCAGCTGCCAGGTACCTTGCTGGGTCCTGGGCTCTCCCGTCAGGAGTTTCTGGGGCGAGAGGGCCAGAAAATTGAGATTTTCTTTAAGGAAATTAGTGCTTAGCTGAAAAATGTAACCTGACCTTTGATGGCTCTTTCTTATTCTCTTGAGGCACCTGATAGGAAAACTGGAATAAGAGAAGCCGGCAGAAACGGAGGGAGCGGTTAGAGGTAAGGTCTCTGGGCCCAGAGCAAGGCTGGGGAGCGGCCCCTGAGGCCCTCTTTCCAGGGGATGGGAAGGGAAGTGTCCTGGGGAGTCGTGGGAGACAGCACCTGGTGTCTGGACAATCTGGGGAAAGGGTGGTGAGCTCAGCCATGGTCGTTTGGGCTTCTCAGAACACTGGTGGCCTCTCTGTGTCACTGCAAGAGAGAGAGAGGACTGGCTTTGAAGCAAGCAAAGTCCTTCCAAAACACACGGCCAGAGCCAGACATTTCCAGGAGCTGGACAGGGCCTGGCTGAAGCATCCCAGCAGTCAGCACCGCATTATCAAATTACTCCTGGTTTACCAGAAACAAAGAACTCAGGAAAAATTGAATCCATTTGTCTCAGTCAGCTCGCCCACTATAACAAATACCACAGACCGGGAGCTTACAAACAACAGACATTTCTTCCTCAGAGTTTTTGAGGCTGAAAGTCTGACTGAGCTCAGGACTCCACGTGCCTGGGTTTGGGCAAGGATCCTCTTCCTGCTCCCTGGACCCACTTCTCCTTGGGTCCAGGGAGCAGGAAAAGAGTGTGTGAGCTCACTGGGTCCCCATTATAAGCGCACTGGTCTCATTCATCAGGGCTCTACCTTTCCAACCCAGTTGCCTCCCAAAGGCCCCCTTCCTCCTCATCTCTCCATACTGGGGATTAAGTTTCAGTGTGCGGATCTGGGGGAGACACAAATGTTCAGTCCAGAGGGCCAGTTTTAGGTTCCTTTTCTAAACCACCACCGGTTGGGTTTTGTTTTTAATCCGGTTAGCATAGGAGTTTGATAATTGCTGTTAGGTGACTTGTTAGAAAATGTGATTCGACAGGACTGTCCTCCTTCTTTTAAAATTACATCATGTATTGAATTGACTATTGTGGATGAATTTCAGTCTGATCTGTTAAGGTCTATAATGTAGTCATTGATATTATCTGTTACCCTAAACCTGTGATTTCGCTTAGGAAGTGAAGTCGTTCGATCTAGTTTACCGAGGTGTGAAAGGCAATGAGTGAGTGCATAGGCTATGGAGACCCGTTGCTGGGCTGGGGTCTTTATTTAGCCTCTAAGTGTGACCTCAGGCAAGCTCTCAGCTTTTCTGTCCCTCAGTTTCCTCATCTGTAAAATGGAGATAAAAGAATATCTTACTTATTGGGCTATTGTGAACAGATATAAAATACGGGGTGTCCCAGGAGTTGCCCCTAACATCACCATACATGGGGAAAATGAGAAACTAGCTAAATGTAACTTTATTTGCAAGTATCATTACAAACTTTTGTAATGTATTTACAAAATATTCTCTACACGTTGGCCACCTCTTTGTAAAATTGTGTCTTGAGTATTTTGTAAATAAAGATACTTTATGATTTCCCATTTTCCCTCTGTTTGGTGACTTTATGGGCAATTCTGTACACAGAACTGGGCTTGTTCTGTACTGCGGACTCAAATGTTAGCTATTATCTCTTATTTATTTTGGTTCTTTAAAAATATATTTCATTGATGTGGATTTTGTAATTTTTTTTTTAAGAGGAAAATTTAGCTCTTCAGTTTCCTGTCCCAACAGCATGCCCAAGAAACAAGATGGTTTATGTTGTGAGACAGATGATTTTGGAAAAATGTTAGGAGTACAGCACATGGGAATGGAATCTTCTAGCATCATTAACATATACCCAGTATCAAGTTTTGTTTTCTTTACAACAGTGTGGGCTCCGTTTCAGCACATTCACCAAATTATTTTCGGTTGTTTCTAGGTCCAAAGGCCAGGAAAATGTCATTGGAAAGTGGCAAGCATGTAGCTCCCACGGGGTCCTTCCCTGTGGTGTTCTGGTATCATCTGGAGCTGAGCAGCCGGCATTTAAACAAAGCTCAAGATTTTAAAACTGCAATGGATTTTTTTCTGTTTCATTCAAAATCCTCTTCACATCCCCTCAGGCAGAGGTCACTCCACGCTGGAGAGCGTCCACACCAGCTGTGGTCTTTGCCTTCCTAGCCAACTGTGTGACTCCGGTCAAGACACTTCATATCTATTAAAAGGAGAATTGCAACAAAAGCTGGCGCCAATTCATTAGTTATTTCTTCCAATCAGTGATAGAGGGTATGTCAAAATGTTTTGAAAGGGGAGTATGAAAAGTGGCAAGTTGGCCTGTATGATAAATATATCTGAAAATTTCAGTGAATGGGTAATCCCTAGTGACGGCTTAGATCTTGGGGTCTTGAGTGCTGGCTCCCCTGGATGCCAGCCATGATGTTTTCTTGGGGCTGGGACCTTCTGTCAGCCACTTCTGCCTGTGGCCATCTCAGCTTCTTTACACTGAGCTCCTGTGAGGCTGTAGGCTCACTGGCTGTTTTAGGCCTTGGGGCATTTCTATTTTCTTGTTGTCGTCTCCTACCAGCCTGTGGGTAAAAGCCTGGGCCCCTCTGCTTCCCTGGGCCCCTGTGAGCAGCTCCCGTCTGAGGGATTTCTGCCAAGCCCCGCTGTCTCACTGTCCCCCAGCCTGCCTGTGGCCCTGGCCACACCCCCCCTCTTACCTTCCTCTCCAGGGTGCCTGTGCAATGGAGGCAGGAACAGAGAACTTGCAAAGAGAGTCTTTTCCCAGGCTTGCTTGCTTTTTTTAATGCCAAGACTGGCCTTCTTATCTCCTCCAAAAGCACGACTTTCTTTCTCTTTTGGATTTTATCTTTGCTCACCCCAAAGCCAGTGAGTAGACACTGCCTGGGTAAAGAGTAATAGGAAGTAGATAAGACTCACAGATAAGTATTTTATTTTATTTTTGAAAATATTAAGGGGGTACAAGTGTTTTTGTTACTTGAACACCCTGTATAATGCTTACATCAGGGCTTTGGTTTGACCATCACCAGAACACTTACCTAATAGGTAAGTTTTTAATTCCACACCCACCCTTCCACCCTCCCCCTTCTTGGTTTCTCATGTCCTTTATATCACTTTGTGCTCATGTGTGCCCACCTATCACCTCCCACTTAGTGAGGACATATGGTATTTGTTTTTTATTCCTGAGATGCTTCCCTTAGGATAATGGTCGCCAGTTCCCTCCATGCTGTGCAAGTGACCTTATTTCATTTGCTTTTGTGGCTGAGTACGTGCTCCGTGGTGTAGATATCCCACATTTTGTTAATCCACTCATGAACTCAAGGGCACTTAGGTTGATTGCACATCTTTGCAATTGTGAATTGCACTGTGAAAACATTCGAGTGCAGGTGCCTTTTTGATAAAGCAACTTCATTTCCTTTGGGTAGATTCACAGCAGTGAGTTTGCTGGTTTGAGTGGTAGGTCCATAATTATTTCTTTGAGGAACCTCCAAACCACCTTTTCCATAGAGCTGGTACTAATTTGCAGCTCCACCAACAGTGTGCATACCCATAAGCATCTCTGTGCCCACATAAACATCGATTGTTTTTTGACTCTTAGTAATAATGGCTATTCTGGTAGGAGCAAGGCGGTATCTTGTGCTTTTAATTTTCATTTCCCTGATGATTAGTGATGTTGAGTACCTTTTTCATATGTTTGTTGGCCATCTATCTTCTTTTGAAAAGTTTCTGTTCATATCTTTCACTCGCGTTTTGATGGGGTTGTGTGATGTTTTTCTTGTTGATTTGAGTTCATCGTAGAATCTGGATATCAGTCTTTCAACTGGATGTGACTATTTTCTCCCATTCTGTAGGTTATTTGCTGTGCAGACACTTTTTAATTTAATCAAATCTCATTTGTTTATTTTTACCTTTGGGAGCTTAGTCATAAATTCTTTGCATAGGCCAATGTCAAAAAGAGTTTTTCATACATTTCCTTTTAGAATTTTTATGATTTCATGGCTCATGAGGTCTGATGATTAGTTCATGAACTTACCCTAGAAAACATGCTATGTACTTCATTGCTCAGTATCACTATGATCACTTTCAAAGTACTCCCCGTGGGAAGCTATGCACTGATGCCAGTGCCTACTCTGCCCTTCAAAGCAATTTTGTAACTCCTTTTCTGGAATGACCATCAGAGCTGTCATCATATGGCACCAAAAACATGAAATAATAATATGAACACCACTCAGCCGGGCAGTGCTGCACACTGACATGAGGACAGCTGTGAGACACTGATATGCCAGGGTTATGAAACCTTACTGAGGGCTCTGTGCCCGTGGCTCAAGCGGCTAAGGCGCCAGCCACATACACCAGAGCTGGCGGATTCGAATCCAGCCCAGGCCTGCCAAGCAACAATGACGGCTATAACCAAAAAATAGCTGGGCGTTGTGGTGGGCACCTATAGTCCCAGCTACTTGGGAGGCAGAGGCAGGAGAATCGCTTGAGCCCAGGAGTTGGAGGTTGCTGTGAGCACTCTACCCAGGGCAACAACTTGAGGCTCTGTCTCAGAACAAAACCTTACTGAGGTATTTGTAAAATGCTGGCGCACAGTGGCAAGTTTGTGAACTTAATTGTCAGACCATTGTACGATGAAGGTGAAGGCAAACAAATATTGGTTGCCTTTGTCAATTGAAATACTGAGGCTGAAGGCTAGGCGCCTGTGGCTCAACGGGCTAAGGCGGCAGCCACGTACACCTGAGCTGGTGGGTTCAAACCCAGCCCGGGCCCGCCAAACAACAATCATGGCTAGAGCCAAAAACTGGCCGGGCGTTGTGGCGGGCACCTGTAGTCCCAGCTTCTTGGGAGGTGGAGGCAGGAGACTCACTTGAGCCCAGGAATTGGAGGTTGCTGTGAGCTGTAATGCCATGACACTCTATCCAGGGTGACAGCTTGAGGCTCTGTCGAAAAAAAAACCAAAACAACAACAACAACAAAAAAAAAGAAATACTGAGGCTGAAATAAATATATTGCTGTAAAGAATTTGGCCTCAGATGGTCATGAGAGTAATTGGGCCTTTGAATCAGTCACTGCTGGGCTGCAAGCCTGTTTTAGTTGCTTATAGGTCTTAGACAAATC